>JAPQRQ010000009.1:29172108-29183896 GCA_037367365.1 Apogon talboti
GATCTCCTGCATCCAGACCACAGGACTGGAACATAGAACAGAACCTGACAACCTCACACATTCAACTGGGGATTGATCCAGATACAACATGTCGCTGACATACAGGGACACCGGTCCTATATTTCTCTCTCTTTAACTGTTACATCATCCTGCAAAAAATACCAGCAAAAACCTCTCTGATACCAGTCCACATCTCCACTGGGTGAAATGAAAATGTTTTGCTTGTTTTGGTTGCAGCTGAAGCCAGCCACCCCCTGCTTATTACTGCCCATTAAATGCTTGCCAGGAAATGGATTGTCAAGTTCAAATAAATATTGCTTTAAATAAACCGTCGGAGCTGTTCTTGGACATGGCAGCTCTTGACCCCGCTATGGAAAGGTGGCTACTGGCGAATCCAAGCCCCGGTGGTCATAATGGCACCCTGTAATTATCCATCTCTGAGATCCCAGGGAAGTAAAGGTCGCCGGTCCCAATGAGGCGTTACGGTGCTCCGGATCAACTCCCCATCCATTCTAGATCAAAATGCCCTGAAAGTCGGAGCATAACAAGTAGAGTGAGCTGAATAAAGGCTTGTCCGCAGAAAACCTCTATTCTGTATGAGCCACTAGAAAGTATGACATCACTTTATACGACTTGGTTGATCAGAAAGTGTGTCAATACTCGCAGGAACCGAAACGGCAACGTCTGTAAGCAATTTCTCAACGCTATGCGGCATTTACATCCACCTAATTCATCACGGTTTCAGTCTCCTTCGGATTCCGTGTCTGTCACAAGCGCATACCATAGATCTCTGCTTTTGGTTTTCTCACAAACCTGCGCTCATTCCTCAAAATCTTGAGGTGGAAGGTCACCGTGGTTTCCCCTTCATCTCCCTCCTGGCTCAGTTTTAGCTCTTATATGAGGAACAATGTGAATTCAAGAGCCCTGGTCTTCAGTCTCGTCTCCTAGTGTGTGTGTGTACAGTCACAAAATACACAATTACAACTGAGAAAACCTCATTCCATTGTTACTTCTTTTTTTTTACTGATATCTGAGGGCAGCACCCTCAGCTATTTGACTTATGTGCTACTTCTAAGCAGGGATATAATCATGGATGTGTAAAGAAAAGTGGATATAACATCTGTACTTTTTTCTTTCTTTTGTTTAAGACATAGGTTTTTCTCCATAGTTTTTTTGGAGAAAAACCTATGTCTTAAACAAAAGAAAGAAAAAAGTACGTATAGAAAACTGAAGACATAATAAACACCATTGGATATAACATCATTTACATCTTCTACATACATCTGTATTTTGATTTCTGGTCAAAGAGTCGAGAGAAAGCAAAACAGTAAGCAATGTTGTCTTGCTGAATGTCATGAGTCCTGCCTAGGTAACAGAATCTGTCTCTGCATGACCTCTGAGCTTTAATCGTTACATCTCTTCTGTCTGCATTTGAGACCTGGACCACCTACTGCTGTCATATCCAAAAACTGAACCGCTTCTACTTAAGCTGTTTCAGAAAAATCCTGAGAATCTGATGTTAAGACCAGGTCCCTGACACTGAAATCTAAAGTTAAAACGCCCGGTGTTGGCTGAATGATGATGATGATTATGATGATGATGATGATGATGAGATGAGAGCTCAAATGAGACGGTCTGGCCACCTGGTAAGGACGTCAGATGAGAGAATCCTCAAACAGCTGCTGTACTCAGGGTTAAAACTGGTCAAGGAGGACCGCTCAGAAGCGTCAAGGACAGCGCTGCGGCAAATTTGAAGTTATGTGGAGTCCCTATAGACACCTGGGAGTCATTTGCCAGTGGTCGATGTAAATGATGCGTGGTGGTCAACAGTAGCACTGAGGCATTTGAGAGCATTCAGATCCACCACAGAGGGTCCACATAAGGTTCATGTGGAGTCACTGAGCTTTAGTGTCCGGTATTATAACAGATACTTCAAAGTAAGTACTGGATTCCTCAAAAATTTATGTCGTCTTGTTCGTTTCCTGTTTTATAGCGGAAGGAAGTTAGGAGTTAATATATGAAGGATATTAATAATGTAGTATTTAGACTTAAAAATGTTCACTGTGTCAAGTTTTACTTCTTTAGAGAAATGGAGTTACCTGGTTTTCTTAGAGGCTATATATGAGGATTTATGTGACCACTACAGGGAGGACGGAGTCTGTCAGCCAAGGCCAAGTTGAGGATGAGAACCAGTAAGAAACAACTTTTAGAATCAAAGAAAAGAAGCGAGTCATTGTTTTCTCCACTGGACTCAGCTGTAAATGGAAAGAATGGATGTTTGATGCTGAAACGTCAGTGTTTCTTCTACACGGTTGAGTTTGATACTGAGGTTTATGAAGGTATAAAGTTATCATGGGATGTTCTAATCTTTGCTAAGTTCCCGTTTTTGTTTTTTTTTTATCCACGGTTCAAACTAAACTGTGACCCTGTTTGTTGGATTCCAAATAGATCTTTACTTCAGCTATTTCCAATAAAAACATGCAGAAAACAGAGGTGATTTGTAGTTTTACTGTGGCTGTTTTTCTGTCTAGAAACAGAGCTAAATAACAGAGCTATAATGTAAACTATCAGCTGATGCAGCACGTGAAGATTATAAGACACGGTGCTATTTTGAGCAACTGATAAAATAAGACTCCATGAGTTTTTTTTTGGAAGAAGAAAACTTGACGATACCATAATACAGCTGAATGGAAACAATGAACTTTATACTCTATTCAGTCACTGGTACAATCTGTGGATACATAATGTTGATTCATTGGTGGTTTTGGTAGAATTATGTGTGTTCTGGTTCCAGACTCCCCCTGCTGGTGAGACTTTGGAACATCAACAATACATAGAACCACTTTAACAAAAACGAACAAAAACGAACCCTGGCTCTAATAACGGACTAATTCAGCTTTTGCCGTCACTGATGGTGAATGTGTGCAGTATCAGCTGCTTCATACGTTTTTTAAATTAAGTTTAGAATAATACCATAAGATTCTATTAGGAGTGTAAGGAAAGCATTATTCTACACGACTCGTTGTGTACTGTAATGAGACATGTTCATAATAATAATAATGACCTCTTAAATATGTGCAAAAACTTGATTGACAACTTATTTTGTAAACGGATGCATGTCTGCACATTGTTGTGAACAGGCAGGAGGTGTTTCTCAGCCCTGTAGGACACACATGGTTCATATTATATCAGAGGTTTGAGGTCTGCAGAGGCACAGGTGTGTGGATGTGTTACTGTATACATCTCTTTCATTTCCACATCCATGACCGTTCAAAACATGGAGAAAAAACGGAGCTCACAGACTGATTCTTCAATCTGCTCCTGGCTCACAGAGGGTTATAACATAAAAGAGACGTGTACACAAACAGACGTACATGTGTTTTACATTCAAGATAAAAGCATCTAATATACAGTACAGCACGGCCTTTTCAGTAAAACATATGATCCTCAGTGTAATCGTCTTTTAATGGTTCAGTGTAGAAGATTTAGAAGGATTTAAGGAGATGTAATTTCACCATTGGAGTAAAATATTGATTTTATGGTTTCATTAGTGTATATTATGGATAGTGCTTAAAATTGTCTCCAGAGGGGGCAGGTCTTCTTCTACTGAGTTCACCGCCATCTCTATACAGTTGCTCAGAAGTGGATTTTACTTTTTCGTTTCTTTTCCATCCAGGGTTATGGTACATCACTGTCACATATGTGGACCAGACACAATATAGAATACAATACAATATAAAAAACCTACAATAAAAATCCAAATAAATGCAGCAAAATAAAAGGTTCAGGTAAAATAAATAGGTAAAATTAAATAAACACAATAGAGGTGCATATAATTATTTCACATAATTCACATTATACAGGGTTAAAGTTTAATGGGAGAGTAAGTAAAAACCATCTCTGAGGCATTTTGGAAGCAAAGATAACCAACCAATGCAATGATATTTATCCCAATATAAAACTGTATTATGACATTTGTCATTATTGTTTTGTATTCCAGACCCCTGTTAGAAAAGAAACACCTGAATTCAACGTGTCCACATACTTTTGTCCATATAGTGATATTCAGCCCTTCTGTTTATTTCCTCTCTCTGACGTCTGTGAATGCCGTCTGTTTTCCAGGCTCTGCTAAAGGACCCTCTCTACATCGGACTGAGGCACAAGCGAGTGCGAGGCCAGGCCTACGACGACCTGCTGGACGAATTCATGAAGGCCGTGTCGGACAGGTAGAGTCATCTCAGCCTTCCATTCATCGTTTGCCCGCTTCCGTCACCCTGTCTGCTGTTGTCATTTCAGTGCAGACGGTACATCGAGCTCTGAGAGAAAAATGTTAAGCAGTTTAGCATGGTCGGCGTTTGCAGCGCGAAGCCGCCAAGTCCTGGTGTGTTAAAAAGCCTCGAGGGGTTCAGGGTCTGGATGTGGTCAAGGGTGATTCACTTTTACCTGTGGTTGTTTTGCAAGGACGAATAGAATAGAATAGAATAGAATAGAATAGAATAGAATAGAATAGAATAGAATAGAATAGAATATCTTTGTCATTGTAATATGATGACATTGCCATCCAGTCTGTACATCATATATAAAACCTGCTATAAAAATACAATTAAAAGCAGCTAAATAAAAGGTTCAGGTAAAATAAATAGGTTAAAATAAAATAACACAAATGTCCCTTTTTAGTGGCCACCATAGAGGTGGGGAGTATTCAGTTGGTTGCAGTCTGCAGCCTCACCACCAGATGTCACTATATATTACACAATGCTCCTTTCAAGACCCTGTTCATTCATGTTTTAACATACAGTGTGGACAAATCGTCCACAATGTTGGATCTAAAAGAATAGCCTTTATCATCATTGTGTGTTCAATGAAATTAGAAGTACTACTCCAGTCAGTACAACAATATGTCAGAAAACTAAAAATAAGATAAGAAAATAGAATAGAAAATATCTAAAGTAGAATAAAAATAAAAAATAGACATGAAATATGAATAAACACAATATTAACAGTATGTATATAAAAATAGTGCATTTATGTTTTGAATTGAATAAATATTTCATTGTTTTTGCAAGAACAGAAGATTATTACATGACTTATTGCACATAATTCACATTTTGCAGGGTTATTGCACATTATTAAATGCATGAGGATAATTTGAGAGAAGTGAATCATCTCCCATTGACAGAATAAGCAGAGGCCTGAGGACTCATTTCAGAGCCATGAAGAGGATGATTGAAGTGTCAACAGATAAAGTCAACATCTGTTTGTTTTTAGCAGCTGGCAGCATCATAACCAGCCTTTCCTCTTTGTTTAGAGTCACAGAAACCTTAAAATTTTAAAGCATTAAACAAAATCTTCCTTGTTTGGAGATGCTTAACACTGTAATTGTAGATTATTCTACAACTTGGGGAGCGTGGTTGGATATGTACAGTAAATAGATCCTCTTACAGGAATAGCAGGGGGGGCTCCGGTTTGGGGAAGGATTTATTTTTCTGTGCTGACTCCAGTGGTCCGGAGCCAGGCTAAATATCTGGCCCTATCTCTTCCAAAAACAGAGATACATAATTCAGGGTTGTGATGTCATGTTGATGTGTTAAACCTGGTCTTATTCAGCGAGGGGTGTTTGGATTGGAAACACGGCAGCGAACTGCGGCGTTGACTATTCCATATTGTCACTCATTTGGTTTGAATGCATCGATCTTATCTTTGGAATTAGATTAGAGTCATGCACCGTTGAGCCTCTCAGGTCTTGGACCTTCTGTGTTTACTTCAGGGTTTTATACCTTTGTCGTGCACGCGTGGCGACATACGCGCGTCTGTTTGTCCATTTGTAGGCCGTCAGTGCCGCTCACACATGGGCCTGGTTAGGTCTCATCTGAACCCAGAGAGACCGGCGTCCAGAGGCAGCGAGGCCTGGGTCTGGGCGCCCTCCAGCTGGAAACACAACGCCACGACTCTAATAACCGGGTGGCTTCTCAACTACAGGGAACAGCCATGCTTTTCCCCCGAAGGAGCCAGATCTGCGGAAAATGAATAATTATGGGCTCAGAGATTGAACGAATGATTACAGCCTGACGGTCTTTTTAAGTAATATTCACGTTTAGATTTCTAAGAAACTAAACATGAGCTAAATGCACCAGATTGACTCATCATCAATAAGCCATAGTCTGGAGGCGGTTTTTTTTTTCATCTGCTATTAAAAATACCTCTCAGATGAATTGCGGTGGTTAGTGATGCAATCGGGGGTTTGATCATGAGGCAGCGTCCTAATCTGCTTCTGTTATTTCACAACTGTTTATTACCCAAACACACCTACAACACCTGATTAAAGCGTTAAAGATTTAACCACGGCTAGAACACTTAATGCTGCTAATGCGTTTCTGCTGCTGTGTGCAGATTCCCCAGTGCATGAAGTATTAATGTTAAACTGGAGGGCTGTGGTGGATGTGAAAAGTAGTCATTAACACAGAAACCATACAGAAGCCTTTTTGTTCTAAAACCCCAGTATCATGTTTTATTATGGCTCACACTTTTGCACTTATGTCTTCTCTGACGAGACACAAATCCATGTTAACCCCTTTTTATCCCCAGTGTTCACTAAACCATCTTCCTTCGTCGTTGTCATACTATTGTGTTTACCACAGTTTCACAGCTTTTGTTGTAGAGTTTCTCAACTTGTCTAGGATATAAACTGATAATTCCCTCTTATCTTATTTATTTATCGAATATATGTCAGAACATGCATTTGATAGGAACCGTCTTAAGCCTCAGATTAATACAGGTCTAGTGTTTTAGTGAGTATTTATACTGGATAGACTCAAAATAAACAACAGGAACCCTAAGTATATGTACACATCAGGACTATGTGTCTTAAGTAAAAGTACTACCACAATGTAACACCAATAATAAAATGATGTGAAATTACGCCCTTAAAAGTATAGGTTTCAGTATCTCACTGGGTAAAAGTATTAGCATAACATACTTAAAGTCTGAAAAGTAGAAAGCATCTATTGCTCAATTAAATTGTTCAGATCATTTTTTATGGGGATTTTTTGCATTAAAAAAAAAAGTTAACCCTGTAAAACCTGACACATTAAAAACTAGCCACATAATTAAATTTTTTTGGAAATTAGATGTTGATGATTAGAATTTTTAAAACAAATTATATCACGTATCATCACATATCATTTTGTTTATTATATATTTTTGTTTTGGCTGTTTTTATAAAGCACCTTACATACCTGCAGTGTCAATTTTGATACACACATTTTTAACATAATTTAACTATACTATAAAGAATCAATTATCAAGTAACTATGCATTGTTTCAATACATGAAGTACTTTAAAAAAAAAAAAAAGAAAAAAAATATAAATGTTCTCAACGTAACTTTTTGAAAATAACCGAAGACTGTCCTGTAAAATGTGTGGACGATTTAACGATAGCGGCCATATTGAAAAGGGGAAAAAAAAGCCCATCCACTGGCTGCAGTCGGCTGATAATCCACCAGGGGGCAGAAAACACGTATCAGGCCAAATACAAAAGGTTTTTAAGGAAAGTATTGATGTTGTCGATTAGATAGAGGTCTCAGAACCTGGTGTAGCACATATGATACAAATGGCTTTATAGCAGGGGTGGGCAATCCTGGTCCTCGAGGGCTGGTGTCCCTGCAGGTTTTAGATATTTCCCTCTTCCAACACACCTGGATGCCATTACATCGTTACCAGGCTTCTGCAGAGCTTGGTGATGAGCTGATCATTAATTGAACCAGGTGTGCTGGCAGAGGGTAACATCTAAAACATGCAGGACACCGGCCCTCGAGGACCAGGATTGCCCACCCCTGCTTTATAGGGTTAAAAACAAACTATGACATAAATGTCGTCATTACTACAGCACTGTTCATATTATGTGCTTTGGCTGATGCCGGAGGGTTAAAGGTGTTTCTAAATATAAAAACTACAGGAACAACAGAGTAACTGACGGAGGAGGGAAAATGCAGAATGTGCCTTTGTCTTTAATGATGGCGTGGAGATTTGAGAAATAATGTGTGGTGAGAGACGCCGGCCCTCCAGAGGGGCAGCAGGGGCTGCGGGTTTATTAAGGCCCGGGCGTCGGAGCTCCGCTGGGACGGCGGCTAACAGACAGCCTGTGTGTGCACACAAACACACACAAACACACACATATATAAGCAGCAGGTCGGACAGCTGTGTTTGGACAGAGCGGCCTTGTCTGTGACCTCCTTAGCCCAGGTCCTCACTGGCTAAAAGAAGCGCTTCATACCATCTCCAAGGCTTCTGGATGCACTCACGGCTTCCACCTCCTGAATATGAGCAGATTCACATTTCATCAAGTCTCACATGGAGTCAGATATTTCCTGTCGAGGCCGGATCGCCCGTTAACTCTGCTGCCCAGACAGAACACCGAACGTCTGAGCGATTCGCCACAGGGGAAAAGGCCTGTCCACTCCTGTCTCACTCACTATCAAACATTAATAATAACGTCACCAGCGTTTACGTCCGCTGTATTTGACAGGATCGGCCATAAATGAGTGAAAGTGAATCCCTAGAAAACAATAGGTTTAAGGACTTTACTTTCATTGTGAGCCCTATTATTGAGTCAAGTCATAAATCACTGAAATGTAAAACTTTGGCGAACAAAAGAGCTCTGTTTTGTTGTGGTAGTTTTGGTCCAATAGCTTAAACAGCCACATCGGATGAAAGGTTAGTGTTGAACTGTGTCGTTCATTCTTACATCCAAGACACTGTCATTTTAACCCAAACGTCCACCAGTGACCAAAACCATCCACTGATCTAAATTGTTAAATACCTGTTGATCCACTAATCCTATCAATACAAGTAAAACTCCTTAATCCCAGTAACGGGTACGAGTGAGCTCCCATCAGCCCCTTCTTTACGGCCTCAGCGCTCCCTGAACAGACAGAGGTGTTGACAAAGCACTGGACGAACACTCGGAAACTGACCTCACTGCCAAATCTAGACCGACTCCGTGTTTTACTCATAACAGACACGAGAGACAGAACCATGTCTCTGTTTAACTGGTGTAAATAAGGGTTAGGGTCTGACTCTGGCATCATAAAAACAACCAGTAGACGATGGGAGTCGTTTAAGATCACCGGCCAATAGGCCAATAGTGGTGGCGCTGTGTCCAGCATCGTCTTTGTCATCGTCTTCATCATCTTTGTCATCGTCTTCGTCGTCATTGTCACTGTCGTCATCGTCAATTGATCACTGATAGGAAGTCATATATGGACTTTCATTGGGGTCCATGACCTTTTACCTTGAGTGACCTTGAAGGGTCAAACTCAAGGTCACCAATGTTTAGATTTCAACAATCTTCTCGTCGGATTAATTTTGACACATTTTTTATCTATTAAAAATGTTCCTTTCCTTCTAATGGTCCATATTTTAATGGCTTATAACATGTAAATGGTTCCAGATATCTTATATCTTAGAAGTCATATATGGACTTGGATTGAATTAGTTGAGTTCTCCTCCAGTGAAAGTACCACCCACTTCTATTGGGAGGTTGATCTCCTGCATCCAGACCACAGGACTGGAACATAGACCAGAACCTGACAACCTCACACATTCAACTGGGGATTGATTCAATAGAACAGGACGCTGACATACAGGGACATTGGGACTATTTTTTCTATTCATCTTACAGTAGTAACAGAGTAATAACTGTTGTAGAAAATATGAGGGTCATGTTATCTGTGTTGTCAAGCGCTGCCTCCTTTATCCTTTTAGGACTGACTTCAATTTTGACATTTTCCATAATTACTTTCCCTTTTTTCATTTTTCTTCACACCGACTCCACTCATATGTTAGAGGGACAGGGAAGTGTTAAAATGGACAATATAATAAAATGTAACCCCATTTTAATCTCTGAACAGCTTTATCAAACCTATAACAAATGGTTATTTACTGTGTATAGTAGTTGAACCTCTCCATTCCCACTATTCTAACATTATTCTGAATTTAACAGGTGTCATGTAGACTCTACATTCCATCCTGAATGGAGCATTTTTCTGAATGGAGAATTTTCTGATTCAGACATGTAGGATACGCTGATATTATTCCACTTTTATGAGGATTCTTTGGACATGTATATGTTTATAACACACTCAGAAGATGGAATAAAGACAAAGATCCTCTCTGGTGGAGATGGACGCTCCAAAGAAAAATCCATAGAAACACAACTACTGTTAAACATTAAAGCAGAGGAGATCAACAGGTTTATAGACAGGAGCAAACATTGAAAAGATGGCCTTCATGAAAATTTGGAACCACTCTGAAAACTGTTATTTATATCATAAATATTCATGTAAACAGCTCCTTGTTTTTTCCAGAATTAGGGAAGAAGTCCAATATTAGTGGGCATGTAAACATACTAAGGTTTATGCTGCATACATTAAATAATTATATTTTAATCATGTTATATAAAGCATTTCCTTATAAAACAACACATGTATTTATTCCATTATTATTTAGCATTTTCCAGTTTAATACAACTTAAGACATCAGATCCATAACATAACTTCTACTCGTTATCTTCTGTATCTCAGATTCTGCGTGGCTGTGTATCTCCATACTGCAGGTATCTGTGGTATGTTTTGTGCAGTTTCCCTCTGACTTTTCCAGATGAATGTACCTCTGACGGCGCTGTCGGGGACCGGGCCTGTGTTTTTCTTCTTCTGGGTGTGCCCTGTCATGCTTAGCTTACTGCCCTTGATACTTCATCCCAGACACAAAAGCAAATCCCGCTCCTTTGTCCGGGCTATTTTTTTAATTCAGCTGGCAAAGAGATGCTTTGAGGGATTTTGGCGTTCCATTCAGAAGGTCGTCAAGGAAAGACAACAGACTTTCAGGCGGAATAGGAACGGCAAACATGAATGGCCTCCAAGTGGAGCTTTGTTCGATGCAAAGCACACACACAAGCCCACACAATGTCAGAACCCCCCCACCCCCCCGTCTTTATGGGCCTGGGCCGAGGACCAGAGAGCAGTTTGTGGTGAAAAGATGCCTCTTTATGCTTGCACCACCATGACCACTGATAGTGACTCTGCAGTTTAAGGGCAATGCATGAGTCACTTTAACATCGATGTTGAGACAAACTGAGCATTAATTTAACCCATAAAGACCCAAATGAGCCATAAAATGTACCTGTTGATCCACTAAACCTATCAACACATGTAAATAGATGAGGTAAAGGAAATAAAACACATGAAAATACAATGACTACAACTGTCAGATAAAGACTGACTGGTTCAGATATAGACTATAAAATAGTAAACTAGTAAATAATATATGAAAGAAGAAAAAATTAACAAATAAAAACCTGTGGAGTTTGATCAATGACAGTGGATGGAGACACTTGGTTTTATGTTAAGTTGATCATATTTTTGCTGAAAAAGTCACAATTTCTTCAGTTTTGCTGGCTTTTGCATAATATACTTTGAATTTACCCTGAATTTCTCTGTAATTTTCACAATAAAATACAAAATATGGAGGATAATATTATAATAAATGGTGATAAATCGCTTAGAAATTATTAAATGTGGAGAAATATTCATTTTAGCTGGAAACTATGAACCACAAAACTGTCAAAACCTCTCTGCCCTTTATAAAACACTAATGTTGAAGTATTGACACCAGCCCATTAACCCTCAAAAACCTAAACATTCACCAACGGCCAAAACCATCTACTGATGTAACTGTTTAATACCTGTTGATCCACTAATCCTATCAATACATGTCAATAATCGGTGTAAA
>JAPQRQ010000009.1:29196856-29208413 GCA_037367365.1 Apogon talboti
GATTCACAGTATGTACATAAATACAGTATACAGGATAGGTTGTTGGGGTGCTATAAATGTACTATGTGGATTATTATATACAGATGAATAAACAGATTACAATATACAGTATTAAAGTACAGTGAATGTGTTAATGATAAATGGATATATTTGAACAGATTATGAACATATTATACAGGTGGATAATGGCATCATATACAGATCGAGGTGATATTAACATACCATACAATATAAATACTAATAAAGAACACAGAAAGAAACAGACGAAAGAAAAGGCTTCAAGTTTTGTTAACAAATACTTTATTTAACACTGTTTAAACATACAAAACCGTAAAAACAGTCAAGACAAATATTCTTCAACATCATAAATCTGTCCTACATTTAAGAAAAAGATTTACCACTAGAGCAAATGGTTAAACCAAACCACAAGGTTTTAAACTTTTAAAACTATTAAATTACTATTTATATATGTAAACGTCAGACAATACTTCAGCTTCATACCTTCATTAGTTTTTCAGGTATTTGGGTTCTGTTTGATCTGTTCATGATAGATGAATTAAATGTTCAGGATCTTTTCAATTTTGGTATTTATATAACATTTATAGAAGACACAAACATAATTTATACCTTTATATATAGTCTGATTAAATATTTCCATCCTGGCATATGTCAGTGATTGGTAACACTGGTTAAAATGCACTGTCATGTTTTGTGCGTGGGTCAAATGTTAAATGCTAATATGTGTCATATATCATAAATATTCAATCTAAATTCTAACTGTATTGTGTTCACACCCCCGGGTCGTCCATCACACCTTACTACCACAGCGTTCTGGGAGTCGTGACCCGACATGGTTTTGACCTTGTTTACAGTCTCACATTAAATGACACCTTGTGATCAGAGGCAATCAGTGAAACTCCCCCCGGGGGAAATGTCGCCTACCCATCATCCCCTTCGCCTGTCTGACACCAAACCCACAAACCCTGTCCGATCTGCTCCACCACCACCCACTCACGACCTGTGACCCTTTGACCCCTTTCATTGTCTCCAGCTGCACTTATTTTGTACAGATCATATAGTTTGAACTGATGCTGTTGTGAATCTTGTAAAGGTTCCAGGTAAAGATCTACTTTTTTGCTTTACATCAGTCAGATCTATGAGACACCGATTCTTATTATTTAAAATATCCAGCAGAGGGCGCTCTAATATTATCCCACACTAGTGCAAACATCAGGATTTGTCTGCACACATGTATATTCCCCACCTCTTGTTTGTCATTTTATTACTTTAATGTAGAACTGTCAACCTCATTTTAGTTCAGCTTCCACATTCAGCCCTTTATAATGTCAAAGAACAGTAAAATAATAGCATAATAACCTATAAATAACGACAACTCCAATTTTTTTTCTTTGTTTCAGTGCAAAAAAAAATTTACATTTACAAACTATCCAAACAAAAAAGATGCGAATAACTTGGAAAAAAAAGAAAAGAAATGTCTTAGGAAAAATAAGTAATAATAAGTAACAATATTACGCCTCCACTTATCATTTATACATGTGCATTAAAGGAACAAAACATTTAGTAACAGGCAGAATATAGTTAAAATTGCACTTATATTATTTTATTTTAAGTTGTTCATATTTGTTCAGGTTATTCACATTTTATTGTTGAAGGATAGTCTGTAAATGTACATATTTTCATAATTGAATGATATTTTTTGCATCAAAACAAACAAGAAAAAAATTGGAGTTGTCATTATTTCTAGGCATAATGTAATATTTTATTTACTTTAAACCAAGAAGAAAATTTGGAGTCATTATTTATAGGTTATTATGCTATTATTTTATTTGTGATCATATTGCTCTGTATGTGGAACCTGAACTAAAACGACTTCGACACCCTTGACTGTTGACTGTTAATATCTTCAGTGTAATTTTAACACCGAAGGGCCCGGTTGGACCCTTCAGCAGGCCAGGTTCAGCCCGCGGGCCTTATGTTTGACACCCCTGCTCCAATGCATCCCTGTTAAATCAACATAATGACACCATGTACCTTCTATATGTGCTTTAATACCGTATTCACCAGCCACGTCTCCACATATGTCTGGGTGTGAGGTCTTTATATTGTCCTGGTCTTTGTGTGAGCGACCTGTAGACGTCCATCACATCCTGCAGTTGAGGCAAAGATGAATAAACCGGAGGAGATCTTGGTGAATAACATAATTGTCTGTAATGGAGTAAATGGAAATGACACCTTACCTATAGCTGGTGTACTTTAGTCCATTCACCCCCGAGAATAACACATATGGTTCAGATTTAATGACGTAAAGAATCAAATCTGAGGTATTTAACGACCTACTCTGTCTTTACGTCATTGTGATCTTCACATGAACAATAACCTGGAAAAATCAATAGAAAGGATTTGTTTCTTAAATGGAAAAACCTTCAAGTATCAGTTGGCTGAACTGTATAAAACTAGTGGTGCAGAGCCATAAGCCTTGGCATGAATGTAAGGAAAATATTGTATAAAATAAAGACAGTCAGAACTAAATGGAAGAAATGCTTAGAAAGTGTTTTTGTTTCGGAGTCGAACATCTGCTCTTTGTTTTTCAGTAGTCTGTCGGACTACACTTTACTCTCCAAGGACTCCACAAACACCAACATGCAACTCTTTGTTCTTACTCACAAACATCAATGTGTATATGTGCAAAGGTGATGCACACAACAGCCAGTACATCAACTTTTCACGCACTTGGAATAAATTATTATGAATTGAGTCAAAACATTCCTCCACTTTTCAGGAGTTTTTGTTTTCACTCTGAGTTTGATCAATGTAAACAGAGCATGACGTCAGTGACCCAAAACCAGTTTTACATCAGCCACCACCCGAGTGGGACAAGCATACACAACGTCTCAGTCCCATGATGCATTTGGTTGCCACAGGATCTCACACATGTAAAGGCCACGAGAAAGAAGAACATCTGATCTCATTGGAGTTTTAGGAGTTTTAGTCGGTATTATTAGTATTATTATTTTATATTGTTTACTATTTTGCACTATCTCTATGCATGCACATTTTTTTCTTGCACTTTATTTTGTTGCTGGCTTGACTGGCTGACTTTCACCACTGTGGGATCAACAAAGTCTAATAGAATCGAATTGAATTGAATCGAGTCTAGACTATACAATAGATGTCAGTAACCCCCACATATCAAAACATGTGCAAACACAATGTAAATAATATTTAACTTTAATTGTAATTCTATATTTATATAAATAGCAAATTTCTTATTTTTTCTCTTTATATTTAATTTTTTCACTCCTTTGTGCTATTTCTACCTGTCTTTTTCTCTGCAATTGCTTGTCAGTAAAAAGTCGATAAAGTCATATCTTTATCTTATCTTATCATTTTAATGTCTGACCTGGGATCATATCAGCATTGGTATATATTTTCAGTTTTCGTTCACATTTTCCATGGTTTATTCACATATTTGCCATACCCAAATACTATATAAAAGCTTCTGTCAGAAGAACTGTATGTCTGACGTTACCTCATTGGAACGATGACATCTTTGTCTGTCTATACTGTATTTGTTTAACATGTGGCCTACAATGTGTCACATTTCAATAACACCAACTAGGATGTGCAACTAGGATGTGCCTATCTGAAATACAGAGTACAGTATACCACTTTACTATGTACTGCCATATAAAACTATATAAAGCTAAATAATATACAATAGAATGCACAGTATGTTTTGTAAATAGTTACAAACAATTAAAAAAAATCAAAGAAAAAAAGTCAACATAAGATATAGGTGTTGGCATCGCAACAAAGTAAGATATCTTTACAATTGTTTATTCATAGATGATCTTTGACCCCTTTCCCCAAAACATACCTCAGGGCCTGAAACATGATTGGCTGAAATCCAAAATGATTGACATGTTTTATAGTGAATAAGAGAGTGCTTTATATGACGCAAAGAAGGTGGACAAAGTTGATTGGGCCACTGAATTGGGAGCGCGTGCTAAAGATCAGAGGCTGTCCCGTGGTAAAAACGAAACTTAAAAAGTTTGGGCGCCGCCTTTTTATAAACAGGGTGATAAAAGCGAACGAACCACAACAATTTTTCGGAGATTTTCGGAGTGAGCTTGTTTATGGATTTCACTTTTTTGAAATGGACTCACTGCTTGCAATAATCGAGGAATACAGTTGTCCCTCACTATAACGCGGTTCACCTTTCGCGGCCTCGCTGTTTGGATTTTTTTTAGTGCAATTTTGCATGCTTTTTTTTTTACAGCGTATGAACGCGCATTGTGTTATGCGTCCTGATTGGCTAAGGGAGAACCCGTGCATTGTGTTCTGCGTCCTGATTGGCTAAGGAACTGTAGACCATTGTCAATCAATCTTCTCCGTGCAGTGTCTCCTGTACAGTACAGAATGCGTTCGGCTTGCCAAATTTACATAAATGCTCGATCGTGTGACTTTGAAGTGCCTTATGTTTGACAGTTTTCTCCCCGACAAAACCCACAATGTCGACGAAACGTTCTGTACCGACAAAGGCACCTGCGGTCGCACCCAAAAGGCAGAGGAAGATGCTAACCATCGCACAAAAACTTGGACTTACAGCCTTAAAACATATATAATAATTGTAAAAAATAAGGCTGACTACTTTGTGGATTTCGCCTATTGCAGTTTATTTTTAGAATGTAACCCCCGCGATAAACGAGGGACCACTGTACTTTTATTGAGGAGTATTTTTTTCTTTTTCTAAACTGTGGACCAAAGGAATGTGAATAATCTGCCAACAGACACGTGCTCTGACTTTATGAAGCTTCTAAAGGTAGGAATCACATATTTTTACTGTCTGTTCTGCTCACAGTGCTGGTATATTTGAAGGAATTGTACTTTAATGCTGATGATTTCCATGAAATTAGCCAAACTCAGATATTGCGTAGAATCGAAGCTTTCTAATGACGTACAGAATGCCTGTATTGATGTAAGTATCATGTTTATGATTGAATACATTTTGAAGGGCCTGTGGTCAGGTTAGAAGGGTCGCCGGAGACCCGATGGGTATTAAAGTGTTTCTGATGCTGAATCTGCCAGTTCCACGTGTGCTTCTGGATCAGGTCCACCCGTTAATATTTTTGCTGCCTTCAAGTGCTATGGGAATTATGGTAAATACTACTTACAAACTTAAAATTGCACATGAACGCCCCCCAGTGTTTCCTAGTGTGACAGTGTGTCATGGAGGGTGTTATAAGTAGGCCTACTCAATGTAGAAAAAAATCTCCTCATGCCCTATCTTCTGAAGGCAGCATTAGTAAAGTGTGTTTCTGATGCTGACGACTACCTTCTCATCTGGACATACTTTCATTTCCAGATCATCTTTTTTCAAAAATATCCAGCAGAAAACACAGAGGTGAATGTCCACCGGCCTCATGACTTTGTTTCGATGAATCCTCTGAGTTTATCCCATAATAATTTCTCCACATGTTCACACTTTCAGCTGTCTGACTCCACATCCATCCACACCAGTATGTCTGTGATCCACCACGGTACGGAAACCTCACCAAAGCCAGTCACTGGAGGTGAGTATATTCTCTGGACTCATGATGTGATTTGATTTGACTCGTGAATTGTAAAATGTGTCTTTGAACTGAATATTTTCCAAACCTCACAAGACCAAAAGAATCAATTTAATGTTTTTGTGGGAAATTTACTAAAATACTTCTTAATACAATGCATCAAAATATTTTCATGGTTGTTTACTCTTTCCATGTGTCTTTTTACGTCAGCTTAAAACCAATGTCCCTGTATTTCACCGACATGTTCTATCTGAATCAATACCGGTTGAATGTCTGAGGTTGTCAGGTTCTGTTCTATGTTCCAGTCCTGTGGTCTGGATGCAGATCAGTCTCCCAATAGAAGTGGGTGGTACTTTCACTGGAGGAGAACTCAACTAATTCAATCAAAGTCTATATATGACTTCCTACTACAAAAATTTTAACTTAATTCATCATTAGTTTTGGAGAAGAAGATTGTTGAAATCTTGATATTAGTGACCTTGATTTTGACCCTTCAAGGTCAAAGGTCATGGACTCAAATGAAAGTCCATATATGTTGACTTCTATCAGTGCTCAATAGTAACTATATTGATATCTTTAACCATTTACATGTTATAAACCATCAAAATATGGACCATTATAAGTAAAAGCACATTTTTAATATTTCAAATATTCATCAAAAATCAAAATTTCTCCAAACTGTGAACAAACTTTGTTCCAAGAAAGCTACATAAAAAAACTTAAAACCACATCTTTAGCTGTTTGTTAAGTTGTCATTTGTAAATTGTTATACTGTGTTAGCAGATTTGAAATAAACATGTGAACTGAACTGAATCCGACCAGTAGTTTTGTCAGAGAAGATATTTGAAGAAATTGCTAACGAAGACAACGATGAAGACAAAGACGATGACAACGCTGGACACAGTGCCTCAGTGCTTACGATCTATCGGTAAACAGCAAGTTATCCGTTTCAAATACACGTGCATAACCAGACGACCTCTATTATTATACATTGAGTGTCTGGCCTGGCTATTGGCAGATCAGACCAGGACTTTGGTGAAGACACTGTCATCAGAGCAGATTCATACCCATGTGCTGCTCCAGTGAACGTCTCTGTGACTAATCTGAGCAGACGTGTGTGTTTGGCAGACAGTTCGTGAGGCCTGCTTGTCGCACAGGTTTTAGCCTGAGAGGCAGTGGTGGGCGCAGGTTTCCGACAGCCTGTTGTTTCTCGGGCGGGTACCACGCACAGATACCAAGCAGGAGCACCAACGCCTTGACAACTTTTCCATAATTAGATGAGGCCTCGCGCTCAACGTGGGATTCTGCGTTCATATCGGAAGTGACATGTGTGATCACGACCCAAAGTCGCGTTTAATTAATTTTTGGTGAAACACAGGGAGCTGAGACATCATCCCCTGTAGCTCTACTCAAATAGGCCACTTTGTGACATGTCTAAGTGTTTATTTGTGGGTTTATGAAGCTGAACTTGCAGAAGTAATACAGGTGTTTTACCCATTTGGATAAACACATTTTCTATCTAAAAATGTATTTAACACTAAATACATACACTATATGGACAAAAGTATGTGGACACGTTGAATTCAGATGTTTCTTTTCTAACGGGTCTGGGATACAAAACAATAATGACTAATGTCATAATATAGTTTTATATTGGGATAAATATCATTGCATTGGTTAAACTGGTTTAAATGGTTATCTTTGTTTCCAAAATGCCTCAGGGATGGTTTTGATTTAATTTCTCTCAATATTGATTTTTTTATCCATGACTATGACTTTAAATGTTGTATCTCTAAATTTTTAGAATATTTTTCGTGCGCTGACTGTAAATTTCTACAACAACTAACCATCTACTTTCTTCACATCTCACTGAGGTAGAAAAATCTCCCATTAAACCTTCAGGAAATATTGGTGTTTTTATCTCAAATCATGAACAGGTCATCTTACAGCTGTAGACATATGTCCCAATATTTATGGCCATATAGTTTAGAACAATCAATATTTCCAAGGAATAGAAAGAACATTTAAAATTATGGTCATGAATTAAAAAAAACAAAGCAAAATCAATGTTGAGAGAAATTAAGTCAAAACCATCTCTGAGGCATTTTGGAAGTAAAGATAAATACAACTAAATAATTCAATGATATTTATCCCAATATAAAACTATATTCTGACATTTGTCTGACATTTGTCAGAAAAGAAACACCTAAATTCAATATGTCCACATACTTTTGTCCATATAGTGTACTTCAACCTAGTTTACTTGAGCGGCGCAGTACGTTGCCGTTAGCTGTTAAGCATGTCTTTGCCGCCTTTTGAATGTCGGCACATGCTATCCAGGCTTGTGCTTATTATTATTCTGCTGCGAGCTCCAGATGGATCAACACATGCTGAAAATATTACAAGCAAGACATTTGCATGTGACCTAAATCCCTCACTTCTGCTCCACCATGCAAACAAGTCCGTCTAAAGAAATGATTTAATCACCCTGGATTCAGACGGTTGCACTCCACATTCTATTTTCCCATCGCATTAATAATCACTGATGTTATTTCACAAATGCAATGCAGATGAATGAGTGACCTTGTAGGAAGTACTTCTGTTTATACACACATCTAATTATAATTTTTACCTTTAGATATGAAAGCACATGTTGATCCCTGGTAGAGGATGGAGCTCAGTTACTGATCTTTATTATTTGGTGTGTGTCAGAGTGTTTTCTGTGCATCACATGTTCATCAAATACTTATTAAAGCGACGAGGGGATGATCAACAGCTCCCACTCTGCATGTATGTACTTTGTTTTTCGTGACATTGACATTCATGGATGAGTTTATAGATTAAATAAACAGTAAGCTTTAATGTGTATAGAAAAGATTAGCTCACTATCACCCTTGATGCACTCGAGACCAGTAAGAGAGCACTGATAATAGGTCTGTATGCACTTAAAAGCACCCCACTGGCTGAAATCACACTTAACATGCATGTGTTTTAAGTATTACCATACATGTGTTTGAACAATAGCTGTCCCCATTGTTTTCCCACATCTTCATTAATTCTGTAATTGTTTGCTGCCAGTGATTTACTGCCAAGTTTTGTGAACATCAAAGCTTTTCCCTTTTTTCTGAAACCAGACATAACCCATTAAATTAACATGCATATTGCATCTTGAGCTCAATAAGTTGCCTAATTAATTGTGGGCAGCAGCTTCTGGTTGTTCTGGGTCTGAAGCGCTCCGTGGCTCTGAGCTTGTGTGTTGACGCTGTGTGTCCGCGGTGTTACATGTATGTTGGCGGTGGGTCTAAATGAGGCCGCTGAGGTGTATGTGATGGTAATGCAGCCTTCAGTGCTCTCCTTGCCCATTAATAACCAGGTTGTCTTTGATGTGGCCACGATGAGCGAGGTGGCCTCTTCTTTTGCATCAGTTGCGGCATCTGAATCTGTCTGCTGTGTTATCTCTTTAACTGCTCAAGGGTCCACCTGAGCTCGTCTTCCTCATGGACAATTTAAGAACCCACAAAGACTGTTTCTTTCCTTTTTATCTCACCGAGGACAAGAGCTATTATGAAGACGCTCTGTACGGCGTTGTCTTTTGTTGTCTTCGTCGTGTTTGTTGTTGTCTTTGTCATTGTTGTGTTTGGCGTTGTCTTCGTCGTCGTCATTTTTACCCTGGTCTCATGTCACCTGATCTCTAGAGGTTTTCAGACCCAAACGTTTTATTATTTTAATTTTATCTGCAGCCTGCAACCAGGAAGTGAACATATTCACATGGAAATGAACTGAACACACTAACAACAACTTCAATATATTATGACATAAAATACAGGACACAGGATGAGGATTATATCAGAGTAATTTCCACATATTTTTGACATTTTTGCAAAAAATTAAACAGAGTGGGGTAACAGCACCACTGTATTAGACTGTATTCAGTGTCGGTTAGAAACTGAAGAGCATGATGAGTAGAAGTATTTTAACATAGTTTTTTTTTTTTTACATGTTTTTTATTAAAGAGACATAGGAACAACCTTACTAAGCCTGTCTGTTGTACTGGTCATTGAATGCCTCGTTGGGCCTGTAAAGAACACCTAATAAGGCTCTTGACCTTGTATTTAATTCTCCCTGTGCTTCCCCCTACGCCAAACTCAAACCTCCATGAAAACACCAAGAGGAAGCCGCTCAGGTTGGGTTTTTCATAAAAGAAACATCAATCTATGTTGAATCGATCAGTGAGCTGAGGATAAATCGAGTTTGTGTTGGTGTATTTTAGTAAAATTGTGCTGCATGAGTAGAAATGTGTTGGTTTTCCGCTGGCTGCATATGGGTGGATGGCTCATTATCTATTGTCAGTGGGCACAATGGTCTGGAGGCCAGGCTACGCCGCCCTACAGACCTGAGCACAATACCTGTAAACAGCCAGCAACCTAATTGAAAACACAGTCCGGCATTACCATGTCGTCTCACAATGACAAAGCATATGAATAGGGAGGTGGGCTTTAAATACGCTTTATCTGTTGAAAGGTGGGAGTGTGGTCCGAAATGAAAGGCTGCGATAGCAAAAGTACCGAATGTGACCTCAAACATGTCTGATATTGTCTCTGTTCTGACTGGTTCTCCAACTGCAGGTGTTTTCATCAATATATTTCCAAAGCAGACGCTGTTTTCACACACAAATAAAAAATACTGACATTTTAAATAACTGTGCATCGAGAACAAGCAAAGCAAAATGACCAATAGAATCAGATGACACACTATGGATTCACCAGAGTAGCTTTTAAATTGTTATGCATCAGCTAACTAATGCATTTAAGCCTGATGTCGACTGATACAGATGTGGCCCTCGCTAGAGCCCGAAGGCACTCAAATCAGAGATATAATAGTCCATCATGTTCTAAATGAGGCAGCGTATACATCCTTTAAATGATGACCTTCATATAAGCTCGCGCAGGTCACCGAGTCCACATCCATCTGTCCATCATCTCCACCCACCGGGATCTTAGACAAAACTGGAGACATGAAGTGCATCTAAAAAAAGAGGTTTTACTCGCGCTTGACTGTGTGCACTCCAAGACACAGTAATCCAATCAGATAAAAGACTAGTCAACATACAAGTTTTGCTGGATATCTCCGCCGCCGCGCGCCCACCACAAATTCACTAGTTCCCTGTCGACTTGTTGACTTCCGTTAGGCTGAGCTCTGATGTTCCAGACCTAATTCTTTTGACGCTGTTCTTTAAATGGGTTTCACGATTGGGCTCCGATATCTGCCTCTGTTTCCTCTCATGCGCAATAAGCAGCAAAAGCCACATCTCTGAGTCTACATACTCTATTAATGTATGTCCTGTCTCACCCACAGGCTCCTGTGTTCTGGTTTGCTCTTGTTTTACAGTGAACTGTAGGCTGGTTACTGCTGTTTCATGTATCGGGGTCAGGGAGTCTTGAAGGCCAGTAAAATGGACAATAAATATTCTGTTAAAAATAGAAATATCAATTATGAAAGCACTGAGCTTGCACCAATCATGTACTACAATCCACTATCTGCGCTTTTAACAAAATCCATAAGTGTAATACAATCTCAATCGTTAAAGAACAAAACTTCCTTTCTGTATACACTTTTCTTGAGAAAATATTTTAAAAAGTGTTATTTTCTTGAGAATTCTATTAATAAAAAGTAATATGGTCCAAAAACGGTGTATTATTTATTGTGCTTCATTAAAGCAGCGTATGACTTTATCGCAAATTTTTCCTCAAATTTGTAAAACCAAAGTGATAGCCTAATTATCACTTATCCATTAGTCTTTCCATGTTTACATACCTGAACCACTTCCCTCATGGTGAACAACTTCGATTTTATTGTAATGCACTTTTTAAAAGTTGATATTCCAATTTAGCATCTTATCTTATCTTATCTTATCTTATCTTATCTTATCTTATCTTATCTTATCTTATCTTATCTTATCTTATCTT
>JAPQRQ010000009.1:29210236-29235500 GCA_037367365.1 Apogon talboti
TCTTATCTTGTCTTGTCTTGTCTTGTCTTGTCTTGTCTTGTCTTGTCTTGTCTTGTCTTGTCTTGTCTTGTCTTGTCAACTACATTTATTTATTTAACTTGTATTTTACCAGGATGTCCTTTGAGATTGAATGTCTTTTGCGAGGGAGACATGGCCCAGAGGCTGAACTGGTGCAACGATAATAATAAAAAGCAGTTGGCCACAACAATACAAACATTATAATAGACTTTGAGTTAAGTATAACATGTGCACATTTCTATTCATTTAAGTGGGAAAAGAGCCCTGAGTTCACTTGAGCTGAGTCCAGGAAGTTGAATGGTGATGAACTTACAAAGTGATAAAGAGGAGTTTCTGTGATTTTACACATTGACATAGTACAGTTTATTAGATGTATGGTATGATTTCCTCTAACGTTTGAAACTTTTGAAAAATTAACCTCATACAGATGATCTTAGTTTCAGCCTGGCGATCATGTCCTGTGTAATTAAAAGCATAATTGCCTAAGTCATATTTTTGGTCAAATTGTGATATCTGCATAACGTTACTCTTGTAATCCTGCTGCTTCATTCTGTATCATTGGCTATGTACTGAAAAAATATAACTTAGCAATTAGCAATTATGCTATGAGGCTAACAAGTTGCATCATGGGAACAGTTGGATGTGGATCAGGGTCTATCTCTGTGTTGGCCAGCTCTGCTTCAGTAGGAGACATGCTCCTCATTGTCTGTAGTGACGTCCTCCAGATGTTCAGATGTCCAGACCCACAGAGGCCGCAGAGGGGTCATCATGTGACCACTGTGTGTCAGACCATGCTGGTCTTTCTGGGTCGGCCAGAGTCCCTCTCCCTCTCTGCTGCTGCTGTTTCTGTTCCCTGAGGCCACCTAGGCTGGTCAGCCCTGCCATGGGGCCGGGGGCTATGGGTAAACTCAGGCAGGTCTTGGGCCCAGAGGTGCCACCTCACATTTACAGTTAGTTGGTCTGAGGGGCGTCGGTGATGGGTCTGGATGTGATCGAATCCGAGTAGCACTAATCCAATGGGCTGGTTGGGATGGTTGGGACTCTGGTATCCCATTAAGTTTGGCCTGGAGGATCATAAGGTTACAATTTCTAGAGTCTGGACTAGTCCCGGGTAATGTGATCCGAAGGTCTACAGCACAGAGACCCTCGTAAGAGGAGCAGGGAGTAGAAGAGCCATTAGACTATTAAAGTGACAGACAGGGAGAGGCCAGATAGGCTGAAGGACTCAGTAGAACAGCAGAGAGGCTGAGGTCTGAAAAACTCCACCACCAATGCCTTTATTATTCTATAAAGCTAGGTTTAGTGTCGGTAGAGTGACGAATTACATTCATAGCTACACTTATCAGGTTCTGACCATGTTTACATAGTTCATCCAGCATTTTTGTCTGAAACCTGTATATTTTTAATGGTGTTATTTTTGTATCAGTATTCAGTACAGACGGATATGTCAGAACATACTTTAGAGGTCTGGTTTTTGGTGACATTTGGCTGAAATGGGCCTTTGTTTGGATAAATTGGGTACAACAGACAAGGTTCCTAAAATGTTTAACTGTCTGTGACCTTTAAGAAGTGAGTAATGGCCTGATTTATAAGTGTATGTTAGCAATTCTTGTTTTTGGTTTAATGATTGTACCTCCACCACAAAGTTCTCCCCTGCAGGCAGCATTTCTTAAATTAAAGCTGATGTAATCAGATCCAATTACATCCACTAGAAATGTCCCCATTAGATTCCTTTTTCGTTCCAGTTCTGTTTGAGGGTTCAGATCATGATGTTAATTGGGTCCCATCTCAGCCCACTTTATTGAACATGACACTCCAAACAGGCCGTGTCTTTATATCCAACAATATCCAGAAAAGTGAAGGTAAAGGACAAGGAAAAAACTGAATAATTAAAATTAAATTAGTGACCAGTTAATTTGGTAATTATGACCAATTATGCAGCATGTGGGAGAGTGTGAAATGATATAAGGCCATGAACAAATGAGCATTTTGACACCGTGACCTGTTTTAGCCTTTAGGGGCTTCATGGATATTTAGACGTGTGTTTTATTTTTGGGCATAATTTGACTCAGAATATTCTCTTCCTCTTTAACAGATTTTTTTCCTAATCTTATTTAAAAGTCTGAAAGTATTTTCAATGACAGAAACTCAAGGAAACATGACAGAGCCACCAAGAAAGCACAGTTATCTCTGCAGTTTTTTTGGAGGGACCTCCATTTCACAGTGGAATAAGTAAAATCCTCAAACAGAAGGTGTTTGTCAAGTGTTTTACCACGAATTAATTGGCTTTTAACATACAATTGCTCTCATTTTTGTCTTTACAGTTGAGGAAATCACCTCATTTTTTGATCATCTCACCATTTTTCAACCTTTTTATTAAAAACTCCAACTCCCTGGAGGAAAAAAAAATTATAAAAATGATTCTTATAAGAATATGTGCATCAACTGGTAAAAATGCAGTAAATTCTTTTTAGAGGGTACAGATGTTGTAGATTGCAGATTATTCACTTTGAGTTCTTCAAGAGTTTACCATCGTTGCTCATGGTGAGAAAAAAGAAATTAATTGTATGTTGGCTTTGTGAAATAACCTCCACCATCCTCTGACTAGTTGCCTTCTCTGTCAAGGAAAAGATGATACCATAGAGCAAACAAAAGCGTCAAAAGATTCAGTGCTTAATAATTTACCCACCTCAGGTCAGTCCCTGGGCGTTCTAGATACAAAACAAAACAAAGGGACATCTTGACTTCTCAGGCTGCAAGAAAAGACAAAAAATTAAAACAACCTGCCGTGAGAGCAGAGTGCCACTCGTAGTCTGCTTTCGTATGGCTCAGAGGTTATTGAAAGGATGAAAATTACACGCTTCACTTCCCCACAGTAATAAGCAACAGTAGAGTCGCAGGAAAACCGACGATGCAGATACAAGTCTGTCAAAAAGGCAGCGGATGATTCCTGCTGGTGACTTTGGTGTTTTGCACGTCTTGTGGATAAGTCTTGTGTTTCGTTATCACGTTTTAAAGGGAGGTTCTTTTGCCTTGGTGAGAAAACCTGAGAGGAAAGAAGCCGACCATATCTGTACGTCTTGTCAGGAGGCAGCCAGCGTTATCCTTCTGATGGAGCAGGAACATTGAGTATGACACCAGCAACGCAAACAAGGAGATAAATCCTCTCTCTCTGTGTTCTAGCCTTTTGTTCTACTATTTAAATTAATTTACCAGTTTCCTCTTTCCTCCAGACTCAAAGCTTTGGGGTTGCACAGTATATCAATTAACCCTTTTAGGACCATTGTGTCTCCAGCGCCACATTTTTGCATACACCGTCATTCAAATTACGGTAACGTCTGAACTGTTTCCGCTATTGACAGAAGTCAAGTGCCATCTTTTAGCTGAGATTGGGAGCTTAAGATTGCTATTAAACACATTACAGTAGAGGCATGCTTTGGTTGAGTGGGAGGGATGGAACTGGGCGGAGCAGAGAGCAGCAGAGAGTAGTCAGTGAGAGATGGAAGATTTTTTATTACTTTTAGCAACATTTTAGCGAGGAAATACCTAGAAATAACAAAAAATAAGAGGCTGTAACATGAACACAGAATGCTGTAGATGAACAAAAATGTTTGAGCACATGTAAAATATAGTTGTGTAATCTCATAAAGTTTCATTATGCACATTTACAGTTATTTTTTCATAATAAGTATGCTAAAAAAATCAGTCCTTTTCTTATTTTTTACTATAACACAGTTTTAAACATTTATTATATATAATAATGATAATTAATGGCCAGATACTGAAAGTTCTTCCTTAACTTCCTTGAAAAAAGGTGCAAAAGAAATTTTCTGACACTTTTATTGCAAAAACAACACACAGAAATCTAGGCAACCTGTGATAATGGGAGTCCTTACAGGGTTAGAGTGTGTCCTGTTCCCTGAAGGTACGATGGGAGCTCAGCAGGTCTAAATATTTGCAGAGAAGGGTGATGTGTAAGCGAAGCAGTGAGGCCATCAACAGGGCTAAATGTCTGGGAAGAATCCCAGAAAGTCAACCCCGACAATCGTACACATGTTTTCGTGGGTTCCCAACCCTTACACACCACCTTTCCCCTGAATGACACCTACAGGCTGAATCACTGGAAATGCTGCCAGGTTAACTGTTAAATTCTCTGACTGTGTATCTGAAGTAGTATCTGAATGTGCCCTTGTTGTAGTTTTCTCCACTGAAAATTTTGTTGCGGCACAAACCTTGAAGCGGTGGCATGCTTTATCTTCAGTTAGATAAAGGAAGACTTGTATCCCAAGACCACGGCATGACCTCCTTCAAAACTCATGAATTGATGTTATTCCAAAGTGGAGAATTAGCAAGGCCAATAACTTTCAATTGTTGGAAAAGTTCTTTGAGAGAGCAGTAAAATAATCAAAATAGCCAATTTGCCTTGCAATTTCTTAATTCTTAAGGCAATTTGTCCATACAGCTATACAATCCTTGTACTGTATAGGGTGCTTCAATGGAGATGAATGTGTTTATAGGATTCTGACTGCTCCGTTCTAATTCAGTTTGCATTTCTTGGAGTCCATCCTTTCACTTTACAGCTCACTACAAGTCTGGATTTCTTTTGACAAATCATTTGATATCCCTGTGTTTGAGTGATTTCTAATGGTGAGCTGTCAAGTTCCTTGTCAGTCGAGCTGTGAATGAGAGCAGTAAGTGGCGCTGGATGCTTTTCACGGCGCCCTTGGGACCTCGGTGACCTCTACTGTGATCTTCAGCTGCATCGGAGCTTTCATCAGCCATGATTCCCCCGAGCCCTGAAGGCAGATACATAAACTGCACAAACATTTGGCTGTTTATGAATCGCACACACAGTTTGTTTGGCTTCGAGTATTCAAATGCTGCTTACACTTACAGTCATGATGGTAAATAGATGAAATTATAAAATATTTTCTTATTTTTCAATAGCCTATATAAAACTATGCCAAATATTAGCACAAACAGGCCTGCAGGTACAATACCCAGTACCAGAAAAAGGATTCTAATTTTACAGCTAGTATTTATTTGGAGTCACTGAAACAACTTGCATTTGCATTTTTCTTGGTGTTTTGTGAACCACAATCAATATAAATAGTTGCAGCTAAACATTTCCAGCAATAAAAACAATAAAAATAAATTTTAAAGGTAATTATTTTAGTCATTTTTAAATGAAAATTCTGCAAAAAGTGGAAATGAATTCAGTTAATTGGGATTACGTGCACATATTGTCAACATTCTGCCATGGTTTAGGACACGACTCCAGAGTCAGATCAACTAAAGATCCAATTAGAGTGATGAGACACAGGTTGTAAAGCTGGTTAAAGAGAGTTTGAATTGTGAAGCGTTGTCGTGTTTTGCAGCTCCTACAAGGCAAATAACTCGGGAACCAATTATGATAACAAGAATACTTCCCCAGGAAGGCAATGGAAATAATGAAAGAGGCCTTCCATAGCTTTGTTCTGCTTGATTTGCTCGGTTTGCTGAGGCCAAGATATTCAGAAACAGCACCTTAAGCAGTATTATTAATCTAAAATGAAGAAAAAAAAAAAAAGAGGACACGGGATGCATTACAGGAAGAGGATTTTTCCTTGAACATGCACTTGATTTCAGTCCGATGCGCTTTTGTGTTGCGTTGTATGCCTGTCTGAGTTCACAGGCCGATTCTCCCTCCAGCTTTGAAAACTGCTCTGGACTCTTCTGAACCCCAGGGCACGGCTTTCATATGTCCGCATATTAGACCCATATGGTGCCGACACAGATTTAAGAAATAAGCTGTCATCAAATAATCAAATCATTCATGTTTCACAGAGCAATAACAGAGGTATGTGAGCAGATCCGTCCAGGACCTTTCCTAGTGGGATGCCTTTGTGTGGGCTTGGTGTGCCTGTGGACAAAGGCGTGTTACCGTCTCCTCTTCTTTCTTCTTCATGGCCACACACAGAAGCAATAAAACGAAAGGAAATCATCAAAAAATACATAACAATCAGTTGATCCACATGCCAATAAGACTTTTCATTGAAATCAGTTCCTTTTCATGTTCACATGTACATACCAGATGGAATGATCTCTTCATCTCCACATTAAGAAACATTTTGAGTTAAAGAGACGCTGAAATGTGTCTCAGCTTCTTTAAACTTGTGTTATTTTTATTAAAAAGCCCCATATTCTGGGTGTAATAATGTCTGTCACAAGTTGAAGATGAATCCATGTTTTTCCGGTAGTCTTAAGTCGTGTGTGCTGCTGTTCTTATTGATAGGTTGACTGCTGATCAATTCCCACTGATCCAGACAGGCGCTTAAATTAATTAATTAATTAGAGCTTTATCCAAGCAGTGGCTTCATATGATGCACACTATGCAAGCACTAGAAAAGACAAGCCGCGCTCCCTGTACCCTGTCTGCCTTCATCCCATCAACGTCAACAGATCGCAGCGTCTTTACTGAGAAAACAAGCCGGCAAAGAGGAAAAGGGGGAAAAAAACATGTACCACTCCGCCCACCAAACCCCAGGCTCTGCTTTTTTTAACCCTCGCCTCCGCATCAGCTCGTGCCCCGCCCGCCCCCCCCCGCCAACGCTGCATCCACCCTCCACGTGCAACCCAAGGCCATGCGTCCGGGCTGTGCATGACAGCTCGTAACATCCCCTGCCACAAATGTTTTCCCAAAGCATCCACTTCCGTGACCCTATCAGCAGATAAAACCTCCCCACAACCCCTGATGGAGTGTGCAGCTCACTTTTTTTGAATGTGTCAACAATTTCTGGCTGGCTGGCCAGACACGGCGGCGTGGCGATGTCTGCTGTGTGTGTGTGTTTGTACACATTTATGTCCACGTATTGGTGTCTTTGTGTGTCGGAACTTGCTTATGTATGTTTGAATATATTTACGTCTCCATGCTTTTTTCTACATAAAGCAGGAAAAAGGGCCATGTCATTCTTCCACAACTTAATCAGGAGCTACACACAGGAGAGGGCTGCTGCAGCATGGACCTCCCTGATCATGTTAATGAGGTCCCCTGGCTATGCAGTCATTGAAGTATAATTGACTTGTTCTTCTCTTATCTTCCTAATAGACACTCTGACCCAGAGCACGTTTATTTCGCTATGAGAAATGTCAAGAAGGATTGGAAGTTTCCTCAGCGTGCCCATTAAAACTGAAGGCATGCCACCCTGTCTCAGGCCAGGCAGGGCTGCTATTGGCTCCCTGCCTCATTATGCAGATGCCAAACGTAAATAAATGATTTGCAGATCACTGCTGCCCCCACCATTCCCCCATGCCCTCTTCCCAAACTCTCCTCTGCCGGGATGGGAAAGGAGGACAGGAAGGAGGGAGAGGGGAGGAGAGGAACCTACAAACACAAAACCGTCCAGGAAGCACCGTGATGATTCGTGTCTATGGAGCAAAATAAATAATACATAGGTAGTAATTATAATAAGACATGTCCCTGACTTGAAAACCTGGCGAAGCGCATTGATGTTGTTACAGCCACGTATGTCTCATGGCTTTCAGGACCCATCAGAATCAAACAGGGCTGTGTGTAACACAGGGACCAAGAGGCAAGCTGCGTAAGCGAACGGCGGCCCACGGCGAACCAGCGACCGTGGTCACACGCTTGTGGATATGAGGGGGAACATCTGTGCATATCAGCAGCAGCGTGTCCACCATGTCTTCGCGGGCTAGTCAGAGTCACAAAGAAATTGCTTTTGCACAGAAAATATTGTTTATGTTTACTGCATTCTACACAGAGGCTTCCTGCATCGAATACCGTTCATTCTCAAGATATTCCTCATCCTGTTGGAAGAAATGGAAGTGCACTGACATGGATCGGGAATGTGCTGTGATCCAGTATTCTCCCATCACCCATCAACAAATTTTAAGCAGAAACAGAAAAATATATTTTTCACCATAAATGCAGTCTAGCCATTTCCTGTGCCTAAAATGGGCCATCACAAAAGCTTAATTGCTCTTAAACTGCATGGAATTGGAAGGAAGTTGGCTAAAAATTTAAGAAAAAAATCTCGTATTAGAGTCACAGTAAAATGATTAACTGACGACATGCATATTCAATGCAACATCATGATATATTTTCCAAAAATAACCACCTACAAACCTTTGATAACAATAGTTAACAGTGGCGTCTAATTTTTTTACCAAGATTAACATCTAAAATCTTTTATTCTCCATTAATAATGTGACTGTGACGACCTTCTGTGTCCCCTGAAACCTTTATTTTCTGATCAGCTTCAGTGTGGCACTGGCTCTGCCTTGACTTGGAGACATCATTATAGTAATTACCACAAGCTCTAGTAGTTGCAGGCAAATAATTCTGCTGGGTTCTTTTTTCCCCCTTGCTGCCGCTCCACAGAGGAGGAGAAATTACATTTTTCACCAAGCCTTTCTGTTGTCTGTATTGTGACAGCGGTCATACTCCATCACATAGCCCCTCTCTCAGCTATGAGTATCCTACAATCGGAGTAATGGTGAAAAAAATCAGAGCAAAGGAAACAGCCTATTTACCATGGCGTCCCGTACCACCTTCAGCTCATGAATAGAAGAATAGGTTGAGCTCAGTGGCTACCTTTCATTTGCATTCGACTCAGTGATGGTTCAGAGATCAGTTTTAATGAAATGAATCCAGACACAGGGATTACAATTAATGTTTTGCAGCATTGGTGTTTCTGCAGATAATAATCTGTTTCCCAAATGTTTAAATCCTTTATTTGATTGTTTTGATTTTATGAAACTGTGAACTTAGACCTTCGAACCGTTTGTAAACTCCAGGAAGCTAATTGTGTGGAAAATCCTTCAGTGGCACAATGTGTAAAGTTTTCACCTAAGTTTTGTGATTTCACACCAAGGGAAACAAAACCTAGAAACTTTTTTGTGACCAGCACAAAAAACCATGGGCGAAGCTTCTCTGCAGCTGCAGATCTCTTGACCTTCACAAAGTTCACCAGAGCATATTTGGAGGAACTGGAGGTTGACTGAGTTTTTCAAAACAATTTTTGCAACCTGAAGACTTGCTCTCACTCCCTCAGATCTGTAAAGATTATGTAGGATTAAAATGAAACACACAAACATCCATCATCACAGCATTTACATCCATCTCAGTCTGTTCACTCTTCAACCGGCATTTCTAAGCCAATTATTTAGCGCATAATAACAAACATAATTAGCGTATCTTTTATTTTGAAAATGATTTTTGATTAAGCACTAAAAAAACGCACTTTGTCGCTGCATTGAAGTGTGCTTGAGCGTTAGCTTGTGTGCAACATTTCTGAAGTGCCATTGTCATTCGTCACTTGTTGTTCACCATACTAACTCTCTATTTAACAGACTAACAATTAAGAGAGATCCAATTAATGCAAAATAGATAAAAGAACTGGTGAAAAGAAAAGCATAAAGAAAATGGGACAATAGCAGGATAATATTGGCTGAAACACACAATATATGAACCGCAACATCGGCGTCCACTTCACTCACACATGCTGGATCCATGAGCAGAGATAGGACTCAAGTGTACGCTTTAAATCAGGGATATAAATCATAAATTGATAGTCTGTCCTCTCAGACGGTCAGGATGAGAGTCCTGTGTTTGTTAAACCTGACTGTAATTTTGGACAGAGAGCTCTGTAATTAGGTATTCAAGCCAAGGCCACACTGGTCACTGTCTACATCTTCTGTTCTAATTACCCTAAATTGAATAATTTGTGTCTCCTTTTAATCCTCAAATCACCCCCTAATCAAATAGTATTTTATATTCAGAGCAGTGACAGTAAGTGACACTGAATGAAAGTGCTGCTAAGATTAACTGTCGGTGTGATTTAAAGGTGCTTTTGTCTCAGAGAAAGTGATTATCTGTAACCACACATCAACAAACTGTGACTACATTTGATATACCATTATTATATTGAGCCAACCAACATATGAATCCAAACAATACGCAAGAAAGTACATATAATCGAAACTTGTTGATGCTCTAATAGTGGAAGATAAGTTTATAGAAATCTGTTTTTGGTGATGGTGCATCACTGATATGAAAACAGTGGATGGAGGTCTTGTGTTTGTTGCAATTTAAAGAAAATGCCATATTATGCCCTGTCCACACAGACCATCACAGATATTTTTCTAAACATATGCACACACACACACACACACACACACACACACACACACATACATACATACATACATACATACATACACATATACATATACATATACATACATTCTGTCCACATGACAAAATAAAAACAACTCCAAACTGGTCCAAACGCTCTCCAACCTGTGGACACTGTGGATAATCCAGGACATATCAGACTCAGAGGCTTTAATCTGTCATGAAGGTGAAGTTCAGTTGTAAACTAGTGTTGCCTTAAGTGTTGGTTGTGGAAGTGTATTTTTTACATGATGTGGATTTATCACACAACACCCGTCCAGTTCGTCTCCCAAAGCAGACTGATCTTAATAAATGACGTATGTCACGCCAGTTTGTATGGCATTTGGCGTGCTATACCTACGCATTTTCGACCTTTCGAGTGTTATTCAACGCCATTTGATCGCATGTCAATTTACGCCAAGATCTCCGGTTCACATAATCCTGACCCTCAATGTGTGGTATTTGACGCAGGGGATGAATAACGGCGTGAACATACACATGGAAAGCTTATAATGCGGACAGATAATACGGCAATTAAGTGGCGTGTGTATTTACGCAAGTCATGATATCACGTTGCCCGAAGGTATCTGTGCTGACCTTGGTCTACTGCAGGTCATACACTGATTTATACACCTGGATTTGATGTTTCAGGTGCAGCTTCATCACACAAAGACAAAATAAACATGGACAAAATGGGGTGAGGCACCACTGACTAACAATATCTTTTACCATAAGACACAGATACACACAAACCAGAGTTTAGAAAATGTAAACTTTGGAATGAGATAGAAATAGATGAATCTGCCTCCGTCTCCCTCTGGGTCTTATTGGTTCTGTGTTTTGTTTTTTTTTTGTTTTGTTTTGTTTTCTAATGGGAATCAGGACTTGGAATATGGATTGTTTTTATTATTGTATGTTAAGTCCAATTTAATGCATTACTCTTTACCAAAAACCCACATTATATTTAGTATAAGCTCAGTTAAATACACACATCAGGATTTTCCAAAATTCTCATTTTCAGTGCAATATGCTTCTTTTAAGTGTTATTTTGCAACTAATTTTAGACAAGTTTTTTTCTTTTTCCATCATCATTACACTTAAAAATACACTCTAAACATACTGAAACTTAATTGTGGGAAGTTGTTTCATTTTTTATTTTATTTTGTAAAATATATGCAAATACACCTTAAAATTTCTCTACACTAATAATAACAAAAAAAAATCAACGGAAATTAATTGAGAGGTTGGAGAATCTGTTGGCTTCACTATTGTCATAATCTTAAGCGAACATGTATTAAAATGTCATCAGGTTGAATCCACAGCCATACGTTTGTCATGATGTAACTATAGCCGCTCTGCAGTAATGCTAATTTGGTTCTGTAGCTGAAAACGGGATAAAACAGGTGTGTGGATAAATGGCCATGAAGTTATGGAAAACCAAACACCAAAGTTGGAATTTTGTATTTATTTGTGTGCTTCCGTTTAAATTCTGCCAAAAATGAGAACAAAATATGCGAGTGAGACAATATAGTGAATTGTCAGCAGCTACATTCAGCGTAACCTTGGCTACTGGATGAACAATGTTTTATTTATTTATTATTTATAGAAAGAGCCTGAATATCCCACCGTCTCCCTCTGACTGAACAACAGCAGGTTACTCTGAATACAAATACAGGGATTTTACCAAACCTTTTAAGTAATAATGCCTGATTATTCCCCCTTTAATTGCTAATGTATGATGAGTGTAACGAGTCCAGATAAAAATAAATCTAAGAAAAACTTTATGTATCACTTTTTAATACACATGGTTAGTACTCTACACACAGAGAAGAAAAGACGAAAGAAAACACCAAGAATAGACCAACCAGGCAGGAATGATAACAAACACGCAGGAATGATAACAAACACACAGGAATGAAGCTTTACCACATATAAGGACAAATCAAACACATCAGTTGTTGAAGGTTAAGGTATGAATTAAAAGCATAACATCAGAATCAGAAAGTATATGTCTGATTCTTGCGATATTTCTATTGCAGGGGAAAACAAACGACCTAGATGCTGGTTGGCTGATATTTTCAAGGTATTGATAAGTGTTATTGCACATACTGTATATGGTTTATGTCCATATATACAAAAGATTTCTAAATGTTGTAGTATAAAGAACCTGTAAAGTGAATCTATTATAATGTACAGACAATGTTTTTAGATCTGGAAGCTCTAAGACAAACATTTCTTTTGATAATTCTCACAATTTCACACATTAAATTTTTCTTTATTAGTGACTCAAACTTGGTAAAGTTTCACCACTTTTATTCTGGCGGTATTTTACTTGTAGACCAGTAATATCATCGGCATAACAATGATATAATACAGCATTGAAACAGCTGATCAGATGGTGTCAAGGAAGGAAATATAAGAGGATATAACAGGATTGGGTCGCACACACAATACGTCATCGAAACGTCACACCTTGGTTTGTGGTGTTCCTTTTACATAGCGTTCCCTAATCACAATTTCACCTTTATCACGCCTCTGTTGCTATCTCCAGAGGCGTTACAGAGCTGTGGAACCAAACGATCCCACCATTTCATTTACACAGATGTCGTTCCAGAGTAAAGGTGAAATATTCCCGGAACAGAAGTGCTGTGTAAAAGGGGCTAGTAACATGTATTTGCTGGGGCGTGAATTGAGGAGAAGATTAGGAGAGAGAAGGTTAGAGGGGAGGAGGAGCAGAGAAAAGCTCAGTGTATCATGATGAGTCTCAGCAGTCTAAGCCTATAGCAGCAGAACTAAGACCAGTCTGAGCCGCCCTAACTATAAGCTTCATCAAAAAGGACAGTTTTAAACCTACTCTTAAACACTGAGAGGGGGTCTGCCTCCCAGACTGAGGCAGGGAGGTAGTTCCACAATAGTGGAGCTTGACAGCTGAAGGCTCTAGCTCCCGTCCTACTTTTGGAGATTCTAGGAACCACCAGTAAGCCTGTATGTTGAGAGCGTAGAGCTCTAGATACTACACATATTGAAGGTCGGGTATGAATGATGCCACCGTAAATCAGAAAAGCCAACCCGGTGTTTCAGTCTGTTTGGGAGGGTGGTATGATCGATGGTGTCAAAGGCAGCTGTCGAGTCTAGTAAAATCAGAACGGAGTGTTTTCTGTATCTGCGTCCATGAGAATGTCATTAGTTACTCTGAGAAGTGCTGTTTCTGTGCAATGCTTGTGGCGAAAACCAGAGTGAAATTTGTCAAACATTTTGTTGTTCAGTTCTCTCAAGAAGTTGTTGAGCAGCGATTTTCCAAGGACTTTGGCAAAAAAAAAAAAGATAATTTTAGAGATTGGCCTGTAATTTTCTAACTAGGATTGAGAGTGACTTTAACCTGGGGCGCCACTAGCATTTTTGGGCTCCAACAAATTCAACAAATACACTGGGAACTATCTGTCGGAGGTGGGGGTGTATGCCTGTATTTCCTGGATTTTCTTGTATGTGAAGAAAAGAGAATGAGAAATGAATATGTGTGTTCATTTAAACCTTGAAAAACATGAAAGGTAAAGGTGGAGTAAGTGTAGTTTAACAATAACCTGTAACTGTGACCGTGGTGTCAAACTGATGTAAGACCATCAGGGTTGAGAACGCGCCCTCTGGCCTCTCATTGAGTCTTACCGCTGGTGTTGGTAATCACTTCTTGGACCCTCTGCAAGTTTTGTGTGTCTGTTTCTTTTTGTGCATCTCTGTGTGTTTTCATTTGTGTATGAATGGATTATGAATGTGTGGGTGCACGTGTCCTTGAGTGTGTGTATGTGTGTGTGTGTTTGCGCGGGTCGTGTGTGAGCGGCGGCGCGTGTTGAACATGTGCTGGCGTTCTCAGAGGAACAGCAGGGCCCTAATAAGGACTAGTCCTGGATGGCAGCTGGTAAACTCTGTCTTCAGAATAGGTGTCCTTTATTCATACACAAAGGAATGCAAATTAGTCCCAGTGCCGAGTGGACACTGAGAACGGATCCACATGGCACACACTCGCTCTCCAACCCGCATTGAGAGTTGCACCGTAATGCAACTTCTCTCAATCAAAAGAAAAACAAGCAGGACTAATGACAAGGCCCACCCGCACAGCTGTTTTGTTTGTTTGTGTGCGCGCATATGTGCGTCTGAGCACGTGGCGTCACCGAGGGTCATTTTACGACCACAACAAAGTCTGGTAGAAGTCTCATGAACTCGAGCCCCGCACCAAAAAAGCAGACGTACGATGAAAGCGCTTCAATTCTAAACCCGAGAGCCGAGTTTGGAGTACCTCCACCCGACCCCGTCGCTGGTCTCTCTCCACAAAGCAGCTGTGAAATGGCAGATTAATGTGTTTTTATCTCATGGTTGCAAACAATAACGCTTCAGCCTTCAGCTTGATTTTCAATTTCATATAAATATCAAGTGTCAAATGAATCCAATCTTCGCTCTATGTTTAAAAACGCTCCAAATGAGTCACTTTAACCTGATAATGCTGTTCAGTCGATGCATATAAACCGGAGGCCTTGAAAAGGAGTCCATGGGTTAAGACAGAATACATACATGCTCGCAAGAGAGGAGATGAGCTCTTGATGGCATAGTGTGTTTTATGTGTTTGTATGTGTACTTCAAGGCTCATTATTATAATGAATATGAATATTCATTCACTGAGTTATTGAGGATCCTGCAATCTCATATTCAGGCACACAAACGCATAAATAACACCATCTTCATCAAACCTGAAGCTGTGATTATCATTTTTATACCATCTATGTCTACCACTGGTTATTATTAGAAAATTAAATTACACTACATTGACTTTGGTTTCTTAGCAATATTTTTACATTTACTTTTTATTTTTTGCTCGTTCAGTATCATAAAAAATGCAAACCTATACCACAATGAGGCTAACTTAGTTGTCTTGTTCAGCTCTTTAGTTTTATCTTTCAGGTAGTTAAAAAATAAAGCTATTTGCCATAGTTTGAAGTCGTCTGTATATATAACATAATATCAATAAATAAAACTGTATGAAAGACGTGAGTGTGCTGAATTAACATCGCTAAAATCAACTCTAGGTTATGAAATTTGCAGTTTTCTCTTCTATTAAAGTGCAGCACAGTACAAAGCTATATATATTTTTGTCTTCTGTAGGGGACAAGAGTTTCAAAGCTTTATTTCAAAAACAAACAAAAAAGCTGTCCACAAAAGACGTTCCCAAAAAAAAAGTTTATCTGAAAAAAATGGTTGCATCATGCTGTTTCCAATCAAGACAATTATTTAATGTTAATAAGCCAAAATTTGGACTTTAGTGGGTCAGAGGAGGATAAGCAACGTAACATGCGTGTATCCGTATCCAGCGGTTCAGTTCATTTTAGCCTAATTGTTCTCAATCTGATAGTCACAATTTTGCTGCTTTGCTTCTTTTACTACATTTTCATGAGATCAGTCTGAACCTTCTATATGTCTGGATGCATTTGAGGAAAAAAGTCTAAATTATTTTGGTAAATTTCAATTCGGTAAATTATCTGCTACGTTTCTGTTTGCAGAAACATACGATGGTAAGATTTTTATGTCAGTGGAATAATCAACCGGTTTTATTATCTTACATATTTACCACAACATTGTGTTCAAAGTAACACCTAAAAGAGTCAAATGTGAGTATTTCACTGGAGACGTCAGACTTGCATGTGTCCTGCATGCTTTTATTAGGAAACAGTTGACTTATTAACTTTGTATTATTAGCTTTATGACCACCGGTATTAAAATAAAAAAAAAAAGTGGAGATGAATCTGTTGGTAATGCCTTTTAAAGCAAGAACAACATAACTTTTCAGCTGGTTGTTAACTGGTTAAGCCATTGTATCCTACAGACAGAAATGATGCTTTTGGACAGTTGTAATCCATCTCACACTTGACAACAGTCTGTTTTTTTTTTTTTTATTAAGCACATGTCTTTTTCCCCTTGTTTTAACAAACTACAATTATCGTCTAACGTAAATTATTTTGGCGAATCTGTTCCAAAATCAACAAAAAAATGACTGCGTTCCTTCAGGAGATAGAGCACATCAGACAATAATAATAAAAATATTACTGTACCGGACCAAACAGTGGGAGCACTTGTGTCATTTTAGTCTCTATGTGAGAGCTATCAATTTCTAAGTGTCAAGAAGCTTCGCAAGAAAGCCCCTGATAGGAATTTGTAGCATGGTGCCATATAGAAAATGATTTCAGTGTCCTGAGAAAAGCATGAATAGATCCGGTGTCAGACGGAGCCGTAAAGGTGACCCAGTGCGAGGCCAGTCAGACATCAAAGGGTGCCAGCTGTTTTCTCAAACTGAGAGAGGAGGTGAAGGAGAGCAACGAGGAGGACTCAAGAGGAAGATTGAGATGACACATCGGGTCTCCAGGAGTGTCACTTTGTGTAATAGGTGAGTGGTGGGTATTCATCCGCCTGCAGAGAGAGAGAGGCAGAATGCTCTAGGCAGACTTCAATGAGACTTCAGTAATTACTTATTGCTGCACATATGGATGAGATGGGCGCTGAGAGGACTTGAGGCGTGCGTGGCTCTTCCTCCATCTGAAAACCACCTCCAGGGTGACTTCAAGAACATCCCTATAATGCTCCAAGACAAAAGTCTCATTACAGGTAATTATGGACTGCCTATACCGACCCCCCTCCCCGTCCTGCCTCCTTTTCTACTTTTATCCTTTCATTCAACAGGAGGAGCGGGCTCGGAGAGGGAGGCTGGGATGGAATGGGGGAGGGGAGGGGGCTATTACCTGGGAGCAGACACTGATCATGGCCGCTGACGCTTTACTGCACTTCCATTCATGAGGAGTGGCTCACTTGTGGGCAGCAATTACCCACCAAATGATCCAAACTGGGCCTTGTGATAAAGTATGTGGACTGACTGACTGACTGGCCTCCATCTCCTTCTACGCTTGTGCACTTTTATTGTCCCTCTCACGAGTACAGAGCTGCTCTGTGTGTATGTGTCTGTATTTTGTGGGACCAGAGACAACCTTCTCTCTGAAAGTCCACACGGAGGCTTCGTTTTTAAAGTCTGTTACATAACTCAAATGATGTAACATGATGTTCAACACGTCCACTTGTGAACGGGAAAAACAACAGAACTCTAGTGTGTAAAAAAAAAAAAAACATGGAGCAAGACATGTATCCAACCCAAAATGAAATGTTACCAGGATACATATCACAACTTAGTCAGTCATTGAAAGATCTGCTGCTGTTTTACTTTCAGAGACTGTTGGATGTTGGATATGAAATCCAGGATCCAGGAAAGCATTAATTTTGACACTGGCACAGAGACATAGATGCTCAGCGGTCATCGTCCTAAATATTTGACCATTTTCTGTCAAAGCTACATGTCATCCATACCTCAAAACGTGGCGGGCGCACATGGCTGCACACGCCCTGTTCCTCTCTCACCATGAGCTCGCCCGTGTGGAGCTGGTGCAACAGGCAGCGCTGTCATCAACAGATCAGAGGCAACAATGGCGGCGTCCTCGGCCGCCTTTGAATATGTCACTGTGGGAACAGCATAATCAACCCCATGTCACCACCAGCTGCTCCATCCGGACCACATTAGAATAAACAACAGGCAAGGAAGAAGCAGAGGCATAAAGAGATGACACAAGTGGGTTGGAGAGACAGCGATACACTTGTCTTGTCCACCACCGATGGATACATGATATTGTTCTGGGTTCTTTGGCCCGGTGTCAAGGCTGCACTCCATCTGTGGCCGCTGGTGAATGAGTTGGCATGAAGCACGACTTGAGCCAGTTACAGGAGGATGAACAACCTTGCCTGTTCAATCACAATACCCACAATTCACAGCAGATACCGGTCAACCACGTTCAGGGATGACGATCCGGATTCATTTTGCATATGGTGTCTTATGGTGGTGCAGTTATTTCTTCACACAGTGGCTCTTACTCTTGGTCTGCACTTTTAAATTCACATAAATGTGTGCAAACAGTTCACTTAATACAGCAGCAACATTTACGAGTATCTCCTTGGACTGAATATAATGGAGGCTTTAAGAAAAGAGGAGAGGAAACAGAAGTAGTCCAGCACTGTGACCACAAGAGTTGCCATGTTTTTTCAACAATAAGGCGTCCTTGGAGAACTCCGACAGAATGTGAACAAAGGTTTGTTATGGTCTTTGACAAAGGACCAGTGCTACCTGTACCGAGGAGGGTGTGCTTCCCATTTCTCTAAGGTTGAACACAGGTCACCCTCCAACGGACAAAGTGCAGCATTCTGAGGCGAGGGTGGCTGCAGGAACCAACTCCTAAAGTGATGAGTCGAAGCCTCCTGGAGGGAGGACGAATTTCCCACCACCATTTCCCATATGTAGTTAATGACATTAAATATAGGTTGTGTAATGCACAGACTGCCCCATTCATCTGGACTGAAGTGCCCTCTCACTAGCCAAGATCTCTTCTCATCTCCAGTACCTGTGAATTACACAAAATGATGCATTGCCATTGATTTTATCAGTCCACTGTAGTCGCTAGTAATCCCATTATAACATGTCTGTTAGTACAATAGCTAGATATGGCCTGAATAAAAGGCAGCCTTTCTTTGCCTTGTCAAAGGTAGGCTGTCTTCCAAATTACTTCTTCAGAAGTTAAAAGGCCCACTGCCTAATCAGTCCATTATACCAGACTAATAGATGACCAGTAATTGCAACTAATAACTTATTACTCATCTACACAAATATTCTAATAGCTTGTATTTAGAAGCCAATTTTTTCAATGGACATAGTAAGAAAGGAGGGGGGGGTCCTATTCACTCGGCAGACAGACAGCAACACAAAGAAATACTCCCACAAAGGAAGCTTAGAAAGCAACCTGTAGCATGTTTTTTCTTCTCTTAGCTGGATTAATATCTAACCTTATTCATGGGGATGTGAAACCTCAGCTTCGTCTTCATCTTCAGAGCAGCTAGCAGCGGGGCTTTGTTTGGTGCCTGGGCCCCTTTTGAGAGAGATGGTGCAGGGAATTATAGATAATGTCCTCTATCCTCTCCCCCTGGTAGCCTGCTAGGCCTCAGACACAGATCTCAGTGGGGACCAGAGAGGTGGACACACTGTACATGATTCGAGCTACAGCAGCCATTGTCGTCCCGACAGGGCTCACAGGTGGAAACGCATTCACGCACAGCCGGGCGGCGACGAAGAAATCTACCAGACATAAAGTCAGATGATAAAGTCTAGTGAGCATGCAAGTTTTAGATGCTGGTCATTTAGTCAGAATGGAAACGCTCTGGAGCAACCTGATGAAGAAATAGTCATCTATTAAAATAAAACTTCAAAGATTTAGATGAATTATTTGGTTTATTATTTGAAATTATTTTTAAAATAATTTGTCTTTTTATATTTTGCTGCCTTTGTGAAGAACTTATTAACTTAGATTTTTATTTACTTACTCATTTGTTTGTTATTATTAGTGGTGGTGGTAGTAGTAGTGGATGAGAATAAGCATTATTGTTTTTCATATTTTCTGCATATTGTCTATGAAACCACATTCCTATTGATAGGCTGTTGCTCCACATGGTGTTCACTGCATTTCTTTTAATTATAAAATTTAATATTTCTTATTTTAAATGTTAAATGCATTTCTTTTAATTATAAAAATACAAAATATCTCATGGAAAATCAGTCATTTATTCTGTGTTTTTTATTTTGCACTGTCCATGCAATCAGCGGTTTTGCTACTTCAGTAACGGCTAATGTAAGGGATTTAATTCTGTAAATGCAGAATTCCAGTGGTAATGTCTTGTTTATCTTAAAGCTAAGTGCAAATTGCATAATGTGCAACACTGAGTATTATTTATTTTGCTGTAGAAGTTGCACGTTAACAATTTCCCGGATCCATAGTCGACAAACATGCTTTGGCCTGAGTCTACACTTGGGAGGAAGCATCATTAACAAATATGTTTATTGACCGCAGTGCATTGAGGACTGAATGAGCAGAGTACAATGGGGATAGTTAAAGGGGCAGGACACACAAAAACCCACTGGGAGTATACAGCCCCCGCTGATCAATGACCTCATCCAGAGTCAGTTTTTCTTTTAAAGTCGGCAAGACCAAAGAGCAGCGGGGCCTTTTCAGCACCGCAGATAACAAACCAACACCAGACACCCAATAAAGAGACTTCCACTTCATTTAAAAGCAATTAATATTCTTGGCTGGCTGGCGTGATCCCTTTGGTGTGGCAGGTCTGTACACGCCCCCTGCACTGTAATGGAGTTGACTGGTTAACTTTGAGTCTGTGGCCGGTTTGGCTGCCCGGGTGAGAGCGCTGATGCGCAGTGGGACACGGTGTTTAGACGACGGTGAATGGACCTGTCTCACAGCCCAGTGAACCCCAAAAGAGCCTCGTCTTCGCCATCTCCTTCCCTCTATGCGAGTCTGACTCTTTCCTTCTCGCGTCCTTCCCGTTCTCTTCGTCTATTCCATGTTCTGTCAGACCCTATCTCAGCCTTTGTTTCCCTCTTACCCGCCCTTTCTTTCTTTTTAAACTCTTCGTCTTCAGTTGTCATGAATTGGCTTTCATATAGGAGCAAGGGTTTAGATAGTTAGCCTTTGTAATGTTTGGTAATGATTGTCCCCTGAGGATGTGAAAGAAAGGCTGCAGCCAGAAATAATACTTTCTTCCTTTAAGCACATTCATCCTTGCCCACAACAAGAGGTTATTAACAAGGATATTGTATAAATAGGTTAGTGTTAGACCTTATGCAGAAGAACTCAGGAAATGAATTGAAGTGGAAAAAAACCCATCATCCTTGATTGTCTTTGCTACAAGTCCTAACTCCAGGCTAACAGGCTGCCCACACATAAGTGCTTAGGGGATTAAAATAATATGTCTTTACATATTGAATAACAAGGTCAGCTCAATAGGAAAACACCAGATAAAGTAAAGCCATTTTCAATTAAAGCTCAAACTTTTCCAACAGGAGAGATCTGTGCACAATGAATATTTTCCTATTTTTGATTTCAGAACGAAGCTAATCAAAAGAACATTCACCATCAAGATTACTCTGAATAACAGTGAAACCTGTTCTCTGACCTCAGCCTTTAACGCACAAATCCACTGTACCATACCGCGGTTACATATGTGTGTCCTTTATGACTGTAGATTGCCTTCAGAGACTTTGTCCAGTAAGTTGAATGGTAATGACTAGTGCATTAGCAGTTGCCTGGTTGTTTAGTAGGGTAAGCGTAATGAGAAAATCAATGGAACGCATTCAACACATCTATAGCCACAGACACTGCTGCAAGATCAACAAGAGCAAAAGATATCATTCAGCCTTGTACTGATGGTATCCTTCCATCCATGAACACAAGAACAGAATAACTTCAACCTCCCTGCAACCACTGAAGTTTCACCTTGACGATATCGGCGAGGATGCAAAGTCGAACCAATTAACGGTTTCTCTGTTATAGACTGGAATAAGCAGCCTGTCGATAGCAGCTTGTCGCAGCCTGTGGGCTTCAATTAAAGCCAACTTTTAAACCCGCTGCTCAGTCGATGAGAACTAGACCTGCTGCTCCTACTTTTCACATCCAGCTGCCATGATGATAAACTCTGTCTGCATCTCCAACCGACACGGTTCACCTGCTCCAGGAAAACAAACTTTACATCCACCGTCAGACCTTAAAAATGTCCCCTTTAGAGACGTTACACAGCATAATATGCAGTGAATTATATGATTTTATCCATCAAAGTTAAAAAGAAAACATTAAAACGGCATTGAATGTTGAAAAGCAGAAGCGCAAGAGTGTTTTTTTTTTTTTTTTACTCTGACAAATTAGGGTCGATTTCAACATAAGAGTAGCTCTGGAACTACAACATGTAGTAATAAGAATTATAAGGACATCTTTTTAGGTTAGAAAAAAAAAGATGAAACGAGAGAAATGTAACATTCAGGATTTAGCATCACCCAAGGAAGGATTCTAGATTTAAAAAATGTCCAAAATATTTAAAATATCACAAATCCTGCTCATAACATCACGATTTCTACTGAGAAACCAATAGTACAATATGACGGTAGAAACCGCTCATTTCTACAATTTAAATGTTGAACACAAGATTTCTAGATTTTCCTCATTTCATATCAACATAAGAATAGCATTAGAACATCAACATGCAGCTATTGAAATCATAAGACTTTTTTATAAGTTGGATTCAACATCGGTCTCATAAAATGAGATCATACAATGAGAAAACCAAAGGTAAAATGTTGTTGCTTTCATGAATATGTAGAAATTATTCATCCCTCCACTCTAAGTGTTTGACCCAAGAGGTGTTTTATTCTTATAAAGTAAACTTTTTCACTGTTGTTTTGTATTGGAGTAAATTCTGCTCCCTTGATATGGACAGAAGGGAAGTACTGGGACTGCAATATGGAAATGTAACATTCAGGATGTAGCATTACCCTTGTAAAGTTGACTTCTAGACTTTTTCCAGAGAATAAAATGTCACAAATCCTGCTCATTACTTCACGTTTCACTGAGAATCCATTGATGCTGCCTATATGAATATGCTGCTGATTTATACAATTTAAATGTTGAACACTTGAGGTTTTTTACTACTCTAAAATCAATTTTCAGTAAGTAGTGTTTTAGATTTGAGTAGATTTTAATCACTTGATATGGTCTTAACTATAACTCCAACACTAACTCTATACAAATGCACTGACGGCAAGAAAAACTATGTTTACAGCACGGTCCACAGGAGATGTTTTAAAGAAGAAAAAGGACAAGCAAAGGAAACAGGAGTACAAAGAACAGGAAAATTGAAATGGAACATTCCGGATTCAGAAACACTGGGAAGTAAAAGTTAGATTTGAGACAAAGGTTCCCTCAAATATAACATAAGATTGTGTTTGAAATTGAGATTTTGGGGGGGGGGGGGGGTCTGTAAAAACTTTACCCCCGTCCTGAAAACCTGATTGGGTTAAACTCTGCAGATCCATACTTGAGATGGATCTGCTTTTTATATGGAGATGTCAATCAATCCTCCCGCTCTCACAAAGTCCCATATTCACTTCATAATATCCCTGTTAATGTGTGAGACTGGATTCTATGTATTTATATAACTTTGACGAGAAAAAAAAACTCCTGCGCTCCCAGACCTGGCTGCTTTATGTGCAAGGAGCAAACAATAGGCATTATGGTTTTCAGAAACCTGTGCGAATGAAAATTCATGCTCATTATTCATGACATCAAACGAGGCTGGGGCCCGAAGCGGCCTCATTTGCAGCTGAATGTGGGAGGCAGTGAAGACAGTGGCCTGTTTAGCATGTGTTTGTGTTGCAGAGGTGGTGGAGGGATGGAGGAGGAGAGGGTACCAGTGGGCCACAACTGGTGTGATACAGTCTCAACCCTCTACCTGCTGCCGCCGCCGCCACCGGGGCCCCGACCGGGGTCCGACCAGGGTCCGAGGGTCAGTCTGACGGACACTGACTGGACTCTGTGCATGTGTCTGATTGTTTGTCCTGTGATGAAAGTGTCACTGTTAATACTTTTGTGGGGTTTTCAGTCTGACTTTCTGAATCTGGTAGTGAGAAGGATGTTGAAGCATTCCAGTGCATTAAATTAGGATGTGTTTGTGGGTAAAACACAGGATTTTTAAAGATGCAAGTGAACATTTGTGCCAAATTTAGGGAAATTCTGTCAAATTCTTCCTGAGATACAGACGCGTCTTAAAGACACATCTGTGGAGTATTTAAGAACAATCGTCAACCGACGAAGTGGAGATACAGTGAGATTTCTGTTACCATGGTAACAGTCAGTTACTACCAGTAGTACTAACTGACAGGAGGATAACCTATGTCACAGTTGTTGTTTTGTTTGTGGTTTAATAATGATGTGGAAGTCCCATCCTGGCCATGGTGGAGGTCTGCATGTCCTGTGGATTAATGTCCACAGCTGTGTACATACATGTCATGTATCATTCATCAGTTTCTGTTCATGTTCCTCATCCTTCTGTGTTTCCTCCTCTCTCTGCAGCTTTGTGAGACCAGCTGTGTGTGTTTACTCTACCTGGTTTACCTGCTTTAGGAGAACCGACTGCCAGCAGGAGCGCTGTCACTTCACATCCACGTTGACTAACTCTCGCCCCCGCCTTAACGTCTGCACGTCCACCTTAAGATCTGCAGGGACGTGAGTGGAGCTCGGTCAGTCTGAGTTCAGTTGGTGTGTACGTCTCCGTGTATTTGTTCCATCTCTTTCAGGCTCGATCCGACCAGTTGTGCTTGTTGATTGTACCTGTGTTCACCTCCTGTTCTACCTGCTCCAGGAGAACCAACCGGCAGCCGGCGGCGGAGACGTCACTGAACATCAACTCTGTCAGACCTGAATCGGACCTAGAACCAGAGACGAACACCGACGGCTCCTCTTCTCTGAGATATGTTTATTTTATCAGTCATACGTCATCAGACTCATCTATCAGTGTCGACCTACACATACGTCCAGGAAAGTCCAAAGTTCTTAAGTTACACAAAACATCCACAGTGGATATGACATCACTGGAAGAAGTCTAATCTTTTACTTACCTTGGAAGTATCATTGACAAACAAGGCGGCGCAGAAGCTGATATAAAAGCAAGAACAGCATTCACCCAATTAACAAAAGTTTGGAAAGCCAGAAAGATCTCTCAACGCACAAAGATACGGCTTTTTAATTCAAATGTGAAATCAGTTCTCTTGTACGGCTGTGAAACATGGAAGACCACACAGACAGCGCAGAAGAACGTCCAGACATTCACCAACCGATGTATTAGAATAATCCTTAACCTACAAAATCATCTACTGATCTAAAATGTTTAATAACTTCTGAACCACTAAATCTATCCGTATGTTGAAATAATCCAGGTAAAATTACCTAAACAGCTGCCAGCAACCTAAGCATTTACTGAAGTAAAATGTTTAATAACCTTTGGTCCACTAATCTTATCAATACATGTGAATAATTGGTGTTAAATACAGTTTGTCATCTTTTCATGGTCATCAGATATGACCCATTTGGATGTTCAGAGGCTCTG
>JAPQRQ010000009.1:29249972-29286744 GCA_037367365.1 Apogon talboti
ATTATTATTATTATTATTATTATTATTATTATTATTATTATTATTTCTACTACTACTACACTTTCTATCCAGACAGAATGATTGAGTGGACATCAGTCATTTACCTTTCTCGTCGTGCGTGGGAGTGGCAGTCGTGGGGATGTCGTACCACTGGGCCAGAGTGTTGGAGTACCAAACAGTCAGCTCCTCTCCTGCAGGAATTTCTCTCAGAACGCGGTAGAAAATCTTGAAATATAAAAAGAAACATCGTAACTGAGTTTACTGTGCCCAAGAGTCTAAGTTAAAAGTCGAGGCCTGTGAAACTCCAGTCCAGGCCGTGAGTGTGCGCGCGCGTGTGTGTGATGGAGTGAAATCTCACCTGTCCACCAGGTAGGTCCGACACTGCCTCCAGGTTTTGCTCTTGGCTGTTTCTGGCTGCGCGGATGAACCCGATCCAGTCTGGCACGGGACACCCCGACTCATCCACGAACTCCCCACGCACCAGGCGGATCTAAACGAGCCACACAGATGACGAGTGAGTGATTAATCAGTGAATTAAAAGCCCAAAACAGAATAGTGCAACCGAATATTTAATGGACATATTCATAAATCGATATGAAGCATTTTAGATCCCAGTCTCTGCATGACAGTTTCTGTCAAATATATTGCCTATATATTAATATTAATCTACATTTATTGTTTCTCTTTTTCGATTTATATTTAATCTAACGAAATGTTTAACCAGAGTCGCCGCCCGTGATGCTCTGGTACCTGGACACGCATGACCACAAAGCGCGTAATGCGTCTTTATCCGCTCTGCTGATAATTTACTGAAGAAAATGACACACAGGCCTAATTGAGTTGATATGGGAAACGAATTTGAGGAGTGTCAGAGCGTTTCTAAACTGTTCAAGGACATTAAAGATCGAAGCGTGACATTTGACACAGAGATTGCACCTGATGATCGCCGGCAGGCCCGCGGGCCACGCATTTAGACGCATCAATCACAGGAGCTGACAGCTTCAACAATAACAGGGTGCGGTTAGAAGTGCATTTATGGGGAAAATTATTTATTTCTACGTGTGTAGAAATTTATCGACTATATTTTTTTGTGAACCTTTTAATTTTAACTAATTTATTTTAACTTTTTTTTTTTTTAATAAAAGGGCCTGCGTAAATATTTTTATTCCCATGATACCAATACCAGGAACTACTTTAATTCGATCATTTACGAGGGTTTTTATTCCTTATATTTTCCCATATCCCCCGGCTGCAGCCAGGCATCTTTCTGTGGCCGGATTACATTAAAATTAAACGGCTCATTGGGATAACTAGCCCGCCAGGCAGTGAAATGTGAGGCGGCTGAGGGCATGAAATCCCGCACAGCAGACCCGGGCGCCCATTAGGCCGGTTAAGTAGAGGCGCAGACTGACAAGTCGGCCGCTAATAGAGCTCAATTATTTCCAACGTGACAGGCCAAACCAATTAATAACTGAAGGCCATCGATGGAGTTTGACAGCGCAGCTTTAAAATCCAAACACAAACTAATTCGATATTTTAATATTAACCACAGCTGCAGTCAGTTAGATTATGGATGAGTTAAAAAGGTAAGAAGCTTGTTTTTTTATTTTCATTGGTTGCATAATTTTGTGCTGAATGCCCATAAATTGCAATAATAACAATAATAGATTTTTGTATTTGCTGCAGCTTTAAAAGACTAAACGGATATTGAATAAAACTGTAATTGTTTTAACTGTGCGTAAAGACGCTTTAGTAATGCACTAAAATGCTTATTCCAGGCTGATTACCTTAAAGTAAAAGCGTGTTAAAAAAGTTTTAAACTCACCTTTTTCTTGGGTCCAACTTCCTTTCGATCTGACACGTACTTTCCCAGCTTGAAGATCCCCGGTACCGGTCCAATCCGGAGCCCGGCCGGGATGCTGCAGTCCGCAAACACACTGACGGTGGTGGACGCCCGGGTGGCTTGCATGGCGTGGGGTGAGATCAGAACCATGAAGACTGATGGAGACCGAGTGGGAGAGTCAGGGAAGGAGGAAGAGGAGGAGGAGGAGGAGAGGATGAGGACCGGCCGATATCCGCCCTCAAAGTGACGCGGTGGCGTTATGCTCTCCGGCTTTTCTAGTGATGGTGCATGCAAGGTAGCCCCCCTCCACACCCCCACCTCCGACCTCTCCGACTCGGGATGGGACGAGCAAGTGTGTACGCATACTGGGAGGAGGAGGAGGAGGGAGGGGGGGGTGCGCAGAGAGCTGATGCTGTAAGGTGGTTCAGAGGGGGACGCGCGGGGGGGGGGGGGCGGTGGGAGTTTGTTGCGGCAGCGGCGGCTCCGGCTTGTGCGTACGAGTGTGTGCGTGCGAGCGTGTGCGTGAGTGTGAGAGAGTTGGGCTCTCCCAGCAGCTGTGAGGAGAGGGAAAACGGGCCTGCCTGGTCACATGGAGACTTTCCCTCACCCCTCCGCATAATGAATTGCTCCAAAACGGTCAAGAGACACAAAGGGCCAGGCGACCTTCCCATCCCCAAAATCCAATTTGTCAAGGGCAGAGAAAAGAGGGTGCAGAATCAAAGGTCCAGAGCGACCATTAATCCTCAGCATGTGGCTTTGTCCTCCAGACAGTTCCGATATTTTAACTGACAAATCCACTGTATAATTTCTCCATAAATCCTCACCCTTTTCCATTCTTCCCTTTCAAGCCAGGTTTTGGAAATCAGTGACTACTTTAAATCTACTTGGCTGGCATTCTTTGGGCTTTATTTACTTCAAAGCGCTTTATTCTCCTCCTCCTTTGTGTCCTTAGTTTAACAAAAGAAGCAGGAAAGTTTAGAGGACTTGTTAACTTCTATTGACTCTCGGCGTGTGCCGGGTTGAGATCAGGCAGGTACTGAAAAGGCAGAACCACCAGCAGCAACAGAGAAAACACTTCAAAATACCATCTTTCCAACTCACACACACTTGTGGTTTTCTTGTCTTCCTCTGCTCTGCGACTCTAGAACTGTGGGCCATTCGATCAGTTTTATTTATATATTAATTTACTAATTCATAATAATAATTCACAGTAAATTTGGTAATATAACTTAAGTCACGTTGTAAATTTCAGACATTAAAATCGTGTAAATTGAGCAACGCCATGAAGAAAAATAAACATTTTTTTTTATTAATTCGCAAAAGGAGAAAATATTTATCCGGGCAAGATGAGGATATTTTTGTAAATATTTCCGCTGTTTGTTCTGATTATTTTACCGTCTTTATCAACGAATTAATTACAAAATATAAAAAGCAACTCACGCAATAATACAATAATCTCAAATTGTCAAAATTTCAAAGAATAAATTCAGACTTAAGGAGCTTCAATTTAAAAATATCGTCACTATATCAGTTCAATTAACAAGATTTCTTTCGTAATCAAACTATTTCAGTGGCGTTAAGGGAGAAAATGAGGATGTTAAAGGAGCGTTCTGACATGACAGTTTGGTTTGGAGGCTTTTGATCCTGTGTCGATGAGTCTGAACAGAGAAGAACAAGAACCTGTAGGCGACGAGTTCAGACCGACACGTTGACCTTTGACCTTTCCACCGTGGACCCCACGTCTGTCCGGCTTTGAGTTAGAAATATTTAACCTACTTGTGGATATGAAACGCATGATAGGAGCCAAAACACTGGCTGCAATGCATTTAAAATATTTATACGCAGAGATTAATTTGATCTAAATATTTTCTCTTGTCTGTATCCTTTAAATCCAACCAGTCTGAGTTGAAGAGTTTTGCTGCTTTTTGTTGGTGTTTTTATGAATAAATTGGCGGTGAACAGCCTCTCTCTCTCTCTCTCTCTCTCTCTCTCTCTGCAGGCATCCCTTGTTGCTCCTCTCTCCTCCCTGCGCTCCTCCACACTCAAAGAGCTCGGACGACACGCGAACAATCTCATCAATAGGCGCAATGTTTGCGCCTGGCTGTTCGGAGGGGTTATTTATTAACGCCTCGCCATTTGCGGCTGGTTCCCATCCACCCCTTCGTTGCTTTAAGTTCCCGCACCTCTCTCCACAATGAAATTAATTATTCTCCGAAGAGGGAAAGTGGAGAAGACGTGTCCTTTCTATTTGCGGAGGCGCTTATAAAAGTCGCTGGGGTGAATCCCGCTCCACTGTGCGCACTGAAGCCCCGAAGAGCGGTCAAAAGGCTCGGTGTCAGAGTGAAAGCAGTGTTGGAAGCAAATGGGATGGAAAATTAAATGAAATTAAATGGCTTGACCGGCGGTATTGTCCCTCCTCCTTTTTATAACAAGAAAAAGACACATTAATTACATGGTCGGATCTTTATTCCGGGACAATATTGCGGACTCAGTCAACAGCATTCTGTAAGTGGAATGAACTCCGCATCTCTTTAATGAACTTAAATAACGACCTGAGAAGAATCGGAGTTTCCAGAGGAGAAAGACGTTTTATGGGCAGCTCTGCCTGGCTCTTGCCAGCCTTTTGGGTTTTACTGTCTAAACGGAGGGGCTCTGATTTAACTGGTTGGCCATTAATGAGCCATGAATATAGAGGAACAACCTGTCTGCAAAGCAAAGCGGTAAATACAGAGAGCAATGCCCCACCAGGGAGCTCCATTCATGCGCCCCAGCCATACTTCAGGGTGCCAAGGGTTCACCACCACCTCTCCTGGACTGGTTTCAATGACCTACCATTTAGGACCCCTCTGAGCTCAGAAGAAAACACATTTTTTATGTCGACCCATAAACTTTGTTTGGGTCTATTCAGCGGAGCCCAATCATTGTCCCATTTAGCAATAGGCCGGTGTGGCCTATTTCTCAAAGATTCCCACGTTTAAAAAACTGACTTTGTGTTTGTGTAGATCAAATATTTCTTCACGTGTGAGCCCAGTGCTTGTGTACCTCTCACATCCATTTGGTCACACTTTTCTGTGTAGAAAAAAAAAAGAGAGAGAGAGAGAGCCTGAGTCCCGGTGCGTTAACTTATTATTATTCCTTTCAGATCTGAGGCTGCTCTCGGACAAAGAGAAAAGCTTTGGACATGCCCGTTTATCTTGTGTTTTTTCGTGGTTTTTCTCTGTTTCTTCGCTCATATTTAAGGTGGTTTTCTCTCTGAGAAACCTGGGGAAAGATGCATCTGCACCCAGGGCGGACCAGCTGCCGGGATGCGGGTGGGACATTAGCGACGCGTTTGAATAGTAATGATGCTTGTATGGGACTCCCACCAGATGACATGATTGGGATTTTAACCCAGACTAATATTCAAAATCGCATTAGTGAGGAGCCGAATAAACGGCACCTGATTCAACGCAGTTCATGCGTGATTTCATTGAAAATGCCTTCTCTCTTTTTGCTCGGAGTGGGCTGCACCATTTCGGTATTCAAAGTCTCTACAAAGTTTTGCGCCGGCTTTTTCAGCCGCATTTCCCCGACTTAAACTCGCTTTGTCTCGCATGAGGAGACGCGGATAAAGGCATGTGAAGTTGAGTGAATTGATATGTTTCGGTGTACCTTATAAATTCATACCTTTTCTCACTCGACCGCCTCAGAAAGAAAGTATCAGTCAGGCCGATTCTCTCTGCTGTCCAACGCATTTAGCAGGAGATCTATTTAAGAAGTTCATTCCTAGGCAAATGTATGCAGGCAGGGCTGCGCATGAATAGAGCAGCGTGTCAGCCGACCCTAATTGGGATTTAGCCACCCAAAGCATATGCACAAAGTGACAGAAAATCACAGGTTTCAAAGAAAGTCACAACTTTTGCCCTTCTTGGTGAATATAAGGAGCTCTTTCCCTGAGCCCCGGACTAAAACAGCATTTTTCTTATGGGATGAAGGTTAGTGACCCATCTGTGTTTTGTGGAAAATAAAAGTGTGAGCAGAGCGACTTAATGGCAAAGAGCGCGTTAAAGACATGTAACCTTGACTGGAAAAAAGGTTTAGGAAAGGCGAGAAATTTAAGGCTGAGTCATGGTTATTATGTGAGCAAATATGAGGATAAATGGAGAGGAAAAAGGGGAAGAAACTAATAATGATAATAATGGAAATGATGATGATATCTGATTAATTATAATAAGCAAACAATCCTAGTATTTATTTTCTGTCTAATATTCTTTCCTTCTTCGTTAATTGCATCGATAATAACCCATTTAACCTTCATATATTCTCAGGCCGACGTAAAGCCCATACATTCTTCTGCTCGGACGCACGTTAATAAATCGCTGTAACGAAATGTGATCTAATGATAAAAGCATCTCCTCGTTACTGCTACGGTTGATAGTTCTAGGTCCATCACGTGGAAAATATGTTCAGGAGGAATATTGATTGTTTAGGCAAGAATCAGTTCGGTGACCAAACAATAAAATTAAATGAAATGTTAAATTAAAATAATATAAAATAAAATAGAATAGAATCACGTTATAGAAAGACAGGAGCTCCAGCAAGAAGACAAGAGTTGATCAACATTTTTGTCTGAAATATCTGTAATTATTCTGATTTTCCCTCTTTGTTTTGTCATTTTCTATTACAACGTGTGCAAATAATATTTTTATTCATTCTGTGATGCTTAAGTTAGATATGTTGAATTTTTCTGGATTGCAAGGATATTACTCTTGTTATCCAACACATGTTGTTCTTTCATTAAATCAGATATCATGAATAACTCATTTTCTCATCACAGTATTAAATTACACATTTTATCCATTAGATTAATTAAAATTCTTTTAAAAATGTCCACAAATTGTTCTTTTTCAGAACAAAAATGACCTAAAAGCTCCTCAAATGTAGTGGATTTGGTTTTTTCCATCTTTGCTTTAATTAAATGTGATTTGCCTCTTCTTCCATACGTTGCAGATGCTGTCAGAGGATTGGTGAGTTGCATGTCTCTGCTCTCAGCCTCTGAGCATCACACTGACTGTGTTTGGCATCTGCTGGCCAGATCCGATCGCTCCCAATCAGCGGCAGGAGGAGAAGGTGTGGATGTGGATGGAATGAGGACAGGAAACGGCTGTTTGCCGTCACCTCGCTGCAGGACGGGATCTGACTGATGGATTCCTCAGCCCCCAGAAAGTGTCAGGACAGTGGCCTCGACCCTCAGGTGACTCGGAATCTGCTCTGCTCGTCTCTCACTACTTTCTTTTTTTTTATTTTCCAAATCCAAGCATCACTTCGTCTCTCCCAGTCAACACAAAACACTCTATGCTCCAGCATTTAATCAAAACATCATTGTAATATTTTTCAGATTTAAGGGACAAGAATACCTAAAGACAATAAATAAAAGAAGGACAAGGTAGTTGAATGCTGATTGCTTTATTTGCAGTGAAAGGAGAAAAGGGGTGTGCACGGCATACAAAAGTTTCAAGAGCATGTTAAGTGTTGTGAGGCATATTAAGAACCCATGGGTAAAGGCCTAAATCTGCAGCAAAGGGTCATTTATGGTGTTCTTTTCCAGGCCAAAGGGCGAAGGTCAGTGCCCAGACATGGGCTTTGGTCAGTGCGAGAGCTCAAAGGGGCGTGGAGGTTTAAGGGCGAGAAGAGGTCAGTTGAGAATATGCGCTGCTCAGTCGTCGTCAGAGTCATCGGCTGCACCAGTGATGATGTAGGTCTGTTCATGGTGGTCCGTCTCCAGCACATCATCCTCAGTTTTTATTGTCCTTTAAAGTAAAGAAGTAAAGAAAGAAAAAGTTAGGTGTTAAATTTTCTGCTTTTTATTTAATTACATTAGTTGGTTTCTACTGGCAGGTAATGTCTCTGTGAGCCAACAGGTGCTTCTTCATTCTATTCATGGCATTTTTGATTTTATTTTCTGAGTTTGATATAAAAATCAGCTTCACCTCATGGTACCTTTACCTAATCAGAACTGTCCTTCTCTCTGTCAGCTCCACAGCCTGCTCAGCATAGGGCTCAAAGTTGTCATATCCATCTGATCCAAATCCCATCCCAGTACCACTGCTGTCACTCACTCCTATCCCTCCCCTGCCCACCCCCCCGCCCACCATGCCATCTCCATTTATTCCTCTCATGCCCTCTTCTCCTCCAATGCCTCCCAGTCGAGCACCGGGCACACCATGGTCTCCACCTCCTATTCCTCCTGCCCCACCTACACCAACAATTCCACCACTAAAACCCATGCCAGGACCACCCTTGACGCCTGAACCTGCAGGGCCACCCTCAGTACCCATACCAACACTCCCAGTGCTATCTTCACCTCTGCCTGCAGTATCAAACCCCAACATTCCCCCTACATCTCCTTCCACACCTCCAAGACCGGTGCCTATACTACCTGAACTAGCTCCTACACCTCCAGGACCAGAGAAAACACCTCCAACACCAGCCCCTACACCTCCAGGACCAGAGAACACGCCTCCAGCACCAGCCCCGACACCTCCAGGACCAGAGACCACACCTCCAGGACCAGAGACCACACCTCCAGCACCAGCCCCGACACTTCCAGGACCAGAGAACACCCCTCCAGCATCACCTCCCACACCTCCAGGACCAGAGGACACACCCCCACCACCAGCTCCTACACCTGCAGGACCAGAGGTCATGCCTCCAGGACCAGCTCCTATACCTCCAAGACCAGAGGACACACCTCCAGCACCAGGTCCTACATCCCCAAGACCAGTGTCTACAGCTCCAGAAAGAATTCCCACACCTCCTGGTCCAGTGCCCACACCTCCAGGTCCAGTGCCCACACGTCCAGGACCAGTGCCCACACCTCCAGAACCAAATCCTACACCTCCAGCTCCAATATCCACACCTCTCAGACCACTGCCTGAAGCTCCAGAACCGAAGCCTACACCTCCAGCACTAGCTCCTACCCCTCCAGGACCCATGGCCACACCTCCTGCTCCACTCCCCACCCCTCCAAGGCCAGAACCAACACCAGCAACCAGACCAGTGCCCACAGAACCTATTAGCCCACTGCCAGTACCCACATCCCCAACCCCAGGTCCCAGTCCAAGACTGCCACCCATATCTGTAACCCCTCCCCTACCAGCTGGACTCTTCCAATCATCTGCACCAGGAGCACCCATTATTCCCCCAATAGAACTACCTGAACTGGCTCCCATACCTCCACCTACTCCTACTCCAGCTCCTATTCCTCCAACACCACCACCACTAGATCCAATTAAGCCACCACCCATTCCACCTACACCGCCTATGCCTCCTCCACCGAAGCTCATCCCAGTACCAATGGCACTCATGCTACAGCTGGTAAGGGACATGGTTTGCACCATGCCAGCGAGTCGCAGATCTTCTCCTTCAATCAGTTTTCTGCCAGGTAAAAAAAAAAAGACAAATTAATCAAATACATTACATGTCAATATGTTTGCTTTCGGGTTATTCCTTCCCTTCACCTGTAAGTTGTAATCTCAATCTCCAGAGCCATCTTGACATTCAGAAGTTCCTGGTACTCGCGCAGGTGCAGTGCAATTTTCTCCTTGGTGGATTTCAGCTCAAGCTTCAGGGCCTCAATCCGAGCCTATTACGTTAACAGAAGCATAAAATGATTGCACAAATGAATTATTATGGTGACTTCATGCCTGAAAGTGTTCATATACAGCTCTAATGTGACCATGCATGTACACTATGAAAACATGAGGATATCTTCACCTGCAGGTCTTCTAGTTCCTTCCTGTACTTTTCTTGTCTCTCACGAATCTGGGCCTCTAGAGCTTCGTTCTTTGTCCTGAGGGCGTCCAGGTCCCGCTCTTTGCTTTGAATCTTGAGACATTTAAGTCGTAGTAATCAGTTGATATCATCTCGCATAAGAAAATTACTCTTAATTTTCACTTTGGATACTTACATCCTTTTTGGCTCCTGTTATTTCCTCTCTAATACCTCGAACCCTATCCACATGCTTTGACGTCTTCTTGGTTATATCTTCAAATTTATTTTTATACCATGAATCCATCTCCTGAAAATGAAGAATGACAGTTTGACCAAAACATAAACAAAGATAGCGTGCTTGAATGTTTTATCTTGAGATGCAGCTGATGCATAATTATTTTACCTGGAGATTTTTGGCTGCAATGTCATCATATTGGTTTTGGATTTGTTTCAGAGCAGTGGCCAGATCAGGCAGAGTAAATACACTCTGAGCTGTGACGTGAGCTGCGTAGATCTGCTGCATGAGCTCATCAATTTCCTGGAAATTCAAAGCTCTTATTAATTATCCAAATGAAAAACAATGTGATTATGTATCTCTTGTGCGGGAACGTTATCCACCTGCTGATGGACCCGCTTCAGGAACTCCATCTCAACTTCCAGCTGCTCCAGCTTCTTCTCCAAGGTGATGCGTGAGGAGGTGGCTGCGTCAACGTCCTGTAAAATGTAGGACATTACTCGACTCGATTTCTGACTGCAAATAATTTGGGGATCAAACATTGTTAAATATTAGACATTACATACTGGACGGAAGGCTTCGATTTCAGCCTCAGCTTTCTTGCGCAGCTCAATTGCTTCTTCATATTTGATTTTAATCGCCTCGAGTTGAGCAGCTGTGGAGTCCTTTGCCGCCAATGAAATGTCCTGGACACCAAGAAGCCAGAAGTAATATAGTCAACTAATAGATTTGGAGATGTGTGCAAGGGTGTGTGCAAAATGTAGATCAGCCTGTTTTGCATTTTATATATCAAGTTGTTCTTGTGTCTATGTGTGTGACTACAAAGGCATAATCAAGCTTTCTCAACTGTGTATAAAACATAGCTGAAGACAGCTGTACTCCATGACATTTAACACACTGGGGCACCTCTCCATTTGCCTGCCAGAAATAAGCCTGTTACCAGGTAAGGAACCTTGAAAACACCAAGTTGACGTCTTGTATCACTGCTTGGACGGATCCTCTACAGCTCACTGAAGTGTAAACTTTGCCGGAAACTAAGAATTCTGTCTTCATGCTCTTTTGAACATATGACATGTAACACAAAGAACAAAGCTGATGTGCAGCTTGGAGAATTTTCATCTCACCCGCTGAACTCTCATCTGGTCAGCGATCTTTTTCAGCTCCTTCAGCTGCTCTTCATATAAGAGGCGGAGACCTGTTGGCTTCTCAAACCGGTTTTGGTAGGCCTCAATCTCCGCTTCCAGCAGCTTGTTTTGCTGCTCAAGTGATCGAACCTGAAGGCACAAGAAAACCTCACCTGTGATAGTTGAAGATGCAACAATGTGCTTTCTGTTTGAAGGCCAGCCTGATAAATGCAGATCAGAAGTGTAATGAAAGATGTCAAATGTGGTTGTGTGTACAGCTGTAGTACCTTATCAATGTAAACAGCCAGTCTGTCATTGAGGACAATCATCTCCTGTCTTTCATTCGTACGAGTGCTCAGAAACTCCTGGTTCTCAGCTGCAGCAGCGTCCAGATCCATGGAAGGTTCTCCAGTCGGTCCAACACATACCAAGGCTCCTAGACCCATTCTGTAACGGAACAGTACAATACGCATCTAATATATCTGTCAATAACAGGATATATCACAATACAATATGTCTGTATGCATAATCATCTTGGTCAAATTGTACGTTTGTTTATTTTGTTCTCAATTTGATACAAAATCAACCAGAGAATTCAAGGAAACAATCCTCTGGCTGCACATCTTTGTCACTGCAGTGCTTTTCAACATATCATCTGTCCATAGGCCCTGAGTACTTCAGGGAGTGTATTCGACTGACAAAGCCTACCCTGCTCCGACCATGCGAGACCGGCGTGCAGCTGAGGTGGTCCTTCGTCCTACCGACTCCACACGCATGCTGCCGGCCCCTGATCTGCAGGAGTATCCCATAGAACCCTGACGGGCATCTCTCCTGGTGGGGGAAGGGCTGGACACCCTGACCTGGTAGGATGAGCTGCTGCTGTCCTCAAAATGACGGCGGTAGGAGGAGATCCTCTCTGGGCTGCGACTCATAGTGACAGTGGCAACTGTGTGACCGTTGTTGTAAAGAAAAAGACAGAAACCCCCAAAAGGCCTGTGTGTAGTTCACTGCTGCACCGTTGTTCTCCTTGCACTCCTTGACTGTGTGCCCAGTCTCAGGCTTTATACTCCCCATTGCCAGCCGTGCCCCTGCTCTGCACAACACAGTCCAGTGCATGAACCAACACCTGTGGAATCTCTAACGTTTGCACCAATGGAGGTTTGACCTTCTGCTCAGATATCTGTCAGCAGCTTGTGAGGATAAAACATGGGCTGGGACAGAGGCTGACTGCATTGAGGCGCTCAGGCTGTTTACGCAAGGCTCAACAATTAGAACGTGACCATGGAATGGATCACTGGATCTTTGTCAGAACCAGAACAGGTTTTTCCAGGATTACTGTATCTGTGTCCTCGAGCACAGTGATTCTCAACTGGTGGGTTGTGACCCAAAGCCCATTTTCTTAGGGTCGTGGGCCTTTGCCTGGACAAAAAATAATGTTAAGAAACCAATCGCTGTAATGATAATTAACACCAGACATTTCACAGCATAAAAGACCCAAAAGTTTCTATTGACCGAATGCACTTTTAATTTTTAACTGAGTGCACATTTGTGGTTTTAGTTAAAATGTACCCAACTGCTGGTCAGTTTGGTTCATCATATAAACCTGTCCTCTGTGTTTTCATACTGTGATATTCTGTATTATCTCAGATTCAAAAGTCACCATCTTTTTTATTAAATACATTTGAGAAGTTTTAACTTTTATCAGTTTGGGTCTTGTCTTGTCATTGAGCGGTGATGGTGGGTCCTGAAGCCAGACCAGTTGAGAACCGCTGCTCCAGCAGACGGATAAGTGGCAGTGCGGGCAGGGTCCAGTCACATACAGCAGCCAGTAGGTGCAGTAATGACGTGATCCGCTCTGATGGACGAGGAGCTTTAATTGAACGCTGAGCAGAGGCTGGAGGGTGACCTGATGAGGCTGTGACTGCAGAGGGACAAAGAGCCCGGCAAGATTTGACATAAATTAGTACTTATTAGTCAAGATATAAAACCAGAGAATGCAGGAAAAGAAGGAATTAACGGCTTAAGGAGGAAAATGAGGAGGGGGGGTTGTAGTCTGGAGTTTACGCTTGACATGACATGTTGATATGAGGAGGGATGTAGCGATCAGGCCGGTTCAAGGAGCTTCTTTAATGACACTTTCAGGGTTAAAGGTCAGCTGCCACAGCGCTGTCCCTGTATGACCTTTACTGTAAACATCAACTGCCTGCAACAACAAACTTTAAACCAAACATTTAACCTTCAGATACCTAAACAGCTGCCGGCAACCTAAGCATCTACTGAACTAAATATTTCATAACCTTTGATCCATTAATCCTATCAATACATGGAAATAATGCAGTTTGTCTTCTCTTCATGGTTATCGGATCTGACCTATATGGACGCTCTGTAGTAAATGTGGAAACACCGTCATCTGCTACAACATTGATTCACCAGTAGTTTAATAAATGACAGTGGTTGGAGACGCCTGTTTTTATGTTCAGTTAATGATTTAAATGTCACTTTTCCTTCCGTTTTCTGTTTTGATATAATACATGTTGAATTTACCCAGAGCATTTATGAACATCTACATGACTAATGACTTAAATATAGGAAAATACCTGATTAACACTGAAAAAATACAAAATGCCAAGAAAGATTCATTGGAAGTCACTATAAAAATAGTTCTGTTTCTTTAAGGTTAAAGCCTAAAGACGAAATAGAGTCTCAAAAACATAGATTCCAATTGATTTCATCCAAAGAAAATACCAAAAATCATGCATGTAAAGTATTGCTGCTTAAAGTGACAGACTCATACTGTTAAAAATAACCCTGCCTTGATGGATTTGACAAATATCTATTTCTTACATTGACCTCAGACCTTGCAGCCGTGTGGGACTTTTGGGAAGAGGTGGAATCATTCAGTCATGTGAACAATCTGTCTCCACTAACCAGGTCTTTTCATGTTGTAATGAAATAACATCACTCATCTTTGTGGTATTTTCTATCGCAATATTTACGAGGACTCACTTCACATACCAACAAAGGCCCCACCACTTATCATTAAGCAAAATATGTTTAAGAGGATTTCATGATACTACAGACTATTAACATGCTTCTTTTCATTGGAATTCAAATAATTTTTGTGTTTTTCCTCATCTAAAAGGCTTATTAGCAGGGTAACGGGAGCTGTTAAAGGCCCAACACTACTAAAGAGTCAGATAAATGAGGACATGGACAATAAGTGAGTGTTTGTTACCCATGCGGAGGATGTGTGTAAGCACGAACAATGCATTTCTGACTCAGTCTCTGGAAATACAGAGGTCATATTCCTGTTTTAGTGACACTGACAGTGACTGAATATTTCCCAGTTTTAACCCTGACCTGACGAATCAACTCTGCTAGAATAATCTTCTGCATGGACTTTTATCTCAGGTTGTGAAAGAAAAAGTTAATAGATAACAAGTCCATTGTCAACATAGTCGAGAAAAGGCAAAGACTTCTCACTTCACATTAATTATGGAGAACTCAGGAGCATGTTAATATTCCCTGGAGGGTCAGTGGCAAATTCAGGCTGAGACACAGTGGATATTAGACACGAGCCTTCAATACTGTATATCATCCAGAGCATCCAGCGTTTGTCACCTCTGCAAGCTGCTGTATCTTTATTAAAATCCATAAACTATACAAATGAGACAATTGTGACATTAGTTTATGAGGCCTTCCTGACATTAACCCATAAAGACCCAAAGCTCCGCCGGGGACCAAAAGCATCAACTGAACTTAAATGTTTAATGTCTGTTGAACCATTAATTCTATCAATACATGTCAATAATTGGTGTAAATACAGTTATTCATCTTTTCATGGTCATCAGATAGGACCCATTTGGACGTTCAGAGGCTCTGTAGTTACCGTGGAAACACCGTCATCTTCTACAACATTCATTTACCAGTAAAACCTATGGAATTGGATCAATGACATTTGTTTCTACATTCACTTATTGACATCTTTGCTGAAAAAGTCACTTTTTCTTCAGTTTTCTATCTTGATATAATAACCTTTGGGTTAACTCTGAGTTTTCACGAACATCTAAATTAAATGTAGGAAAATACATGATTTACAGTGAAAAATGCAAAATACAGAGGATAATATTATAATAAATGGTGATAAATCACTTCACAAAGGTAAACTAGAGAGACAAAAATATTTGGGAACTGCCCCAAAACTAGCACTGGGTCTTTGTGGGTTAACATGTAAAAAAATCCACAGAAACAGAATATCACGCTTAATCAAAATTATAATTTTATTAATTAAACAGTATTGGCAACAACTGCATTGCATATGTGAGAAGCTTTTCATTATGTACAATAAGCTTTTCTTATATGCAATATTAAGACTTTGTATTCTCAGAATAATACACAGTTTTATAGTCATTTGCATAGATAAAGTCTGAACATAATACAGTGAAATTTAGCACTACATTTTCCATTAAGGTTGAGAATTTTCACTGGTTATATAACTATACTGTCATGAGGTTGTAAAGGATTTTTAATCGTTGTATGGTTAAATTTACAAATGACTTCAAGTAGTACTGCAGCAGATTGAAACGTACATGAACAACACTGTCCATGTGTGGCAAAGAATCAGTCTTTGGAATTTACACATAAGGACAAGCATGTAAAATCAGTCATAATATAGAAAAGTGGATTAACTTGTTAAAAATCCTTCACAAAATCCCATCTTATGTGCTCTGCGTTCACAGCTGGATGTCTGGTGTTTACCAACGTGTGCTTTCACATTGCTCTTCTGTTCCCATGTCCTTCTGTCAATTATTTTGTTCGTTCTTCACCCAGTCTTGCCATCCACCGGGGTAATGCTGAACACTGAACACACAAAGAAAGAGAGCGAATGCACTGCAGTCATTTCTCTGAGGTTCCAAATGAATGTTCAAGAAGACACAGACTCTGAGGCAAGATGTAAAATTTAATCAGAATCTGAGAGCCTGGTGTGTGGCCACTCTCCAAATAAAACAGCGTGATGCAACAGCAGGTCAATAGCCTGGAGTTGATGAAATTGTCCCTGTCTTATGATGAAATAAAAAAAAATCAGGTGTTGGGCATAAAAAGTACTATTGCTCTTTGTACTGACATCAACTTTAAGGCTTGTCTTTAATTAACAACAAAGAAACAGCCCTTACCAAGCATGACTCATTCATTTTGTTTCAAGTTTAATGTTAGAAAATCACCAGTGTTCTTTTATTTGGTTTGCTTTTTTTTGGGTTTTTTTACAGACTGGGCCTTTTCTCACCCTTTGTATCCCAGTGAAGCGGCTGTGTCCAGTGCTGTCTTGCTTCTGATTCCTGCCAGGCAAGTGAAAACTATGTTATCCGTGTGACGGGGCATTTCGCCGCCGTACTTTTCTTCAAAATCTTCTGGAGGAAGCTGGAGGGCAGTGCTCACATTTCCCACTGAAAAGGAAAAGAAGCATAGGATTAGTTGTACATAAGGGCCGTCATAGTAGTCGAATCAGGGTTTGACTACCACTGCCACCTCTGTAGTATCAGTATAATAACAGTTAAATTATGTACAAACATCTTAGGAAGAACAGGAGCCATTTAGCGCCATAGAAGTTTGAAATATAATATTTGTTTGCTTTTTGTTCAAAAAGGAGACTTGGTAGAAATGACATGACTTAAAAATATCCTGTTCCTAAAGTAGTTAACATAACCATTATACTTTTATAATAGCCTAAACGTATAAACACACATACAGTGCAATACCATTCTATATTTGCAGTGCTGTGGGCTGAAGTTAAATGCATCTTGTCATCCCACTGGCCGGATTGGACCCTTTGGTGAGCTGGTTTTGGCCTGCAGGAAGTATGTTCACCCGTGGGGTGAAGTAACTGCAATATGTAGGCTAACATATGTACTTTATCCACCTCAGTAATAATCAAAATGTGCACCTCCAAGCTGACCCGCAGCATACCTCCAACTACAGACTTCAGGATGTTAGGTTTATGTTTAAGGACTGTACTTTTATGCAACCTGTTCATGAGCTGCAGATGTAAACACGTTGGACGTAAGCTTTTTAGTCACGTTACTTGTCTCATTACTCACAGGGAACATTAATGGATCCGGGGATGAATCCGTACTCCCGGAGCTCCCATGGTTCTCTGACATCTATAACCACAGCTTTGCGTCCGGCCAGGATCTGCTTCAGCTCCTCATAACTCACATCTGTGCTCGAAGGCGCTGAACTAAACCTACGAACCGGCGACTCTGAACCTACGAGTAAAACACAAGGAATAAGTGAAATGTGTTGGTTTGGACGCGTGCTACAGACTGATCAAAGGTACATCTTACACTCACATCTGAGTCCTGGGTGACTGTTGACAAGGTTGGACACAAAGCTTTGACCTCCCGGAACAGAAACCCCAGAAAGGACGGGACTCCTCCAGAAGAGCCGCGGGGCAACACCCGCAAACCTCCAACACCTTCTGAGAGCCATATGTGATCACCAACCTCCTGTAGTGTAGTGATTTTCAACACAAACAGGTAAATACGCACTAACGCTGTGTTGTGCAGCTGATCGACCAGACCGACACATTCACCTGCTGACCACTATGTGCGCATGCGCACAACAGACGGCTACGTAACATCATTTTTATTTATTTAATTTTTTTCAGAAACGAACCCGTTAAAACCTCATTCTTTTATGGTCAGATATTATCACTCAATAAAAGTTTTTCCAGTAATTTATGACTAAATGTCTTAAGTTATCGTAACAAATTTGATACATTCAATGACGCAAGGAAAACCGAAAATATACTTCTGTTCTCCTACCTTTATAGTATTAATTACTCTAAACATTTGCCAGATTATTTTATAAATATATATGACTATTCGCAGCCAATATAGGGCACCAGACTGCTAAAACACCACATTTTTCGACAACTAAATGCAGCGATGTATTCAACATGCCTGCTTCGATTTTGATTCAGTAAAATGCTGTAATGGCTTCTGGTCAAAACCAAGCACTAACTTTTACCTCTTAGCCATAAGCAAATAAATTTAGCACATTCAGCCAAATATCCTACCAATGGTATTTATGTCGCTTGACAGTAATTCCCACCAGACTTGAATGCAGCATGGGGCCAATCTGAGCCGCCGTAGTGCGTCATATGTTGACTAATGTTGCTCGTGAATGCTAACGGTAGCCTGACAAATTGAGAAAGACAAAGATCTTAACGTATACCTTAAACTATAAAGAGTATTGCCCTTTGCTATCGTTACTGTTTGCTTGATATTAGAATATCAACATATTTCTGCACATCGCTAGGAATTCCACACGTGTATTGTGTCTTTTGACAGGCTAATGTAGCTCCAGTTTGCTAGCCAGGAAGAGTTCACTGTTGGCTGCAGGTTAGCTAACACAGTCAACATAGGAGCTAAAATAAAGAGGTGAGTAATACAGTTCTTTGTCATCTAGTTGTGTTAATATGACTGAGAAGGAAAAATCAACTTCTGTCGATGTTTAATATTCTCTGATGAGCCACTTTAAATGGTTTTCCTCATTTTAATTAGAAACTCGGGGCTAATATTGGCCTCTTGACTCTGGTCCTGGGCTTTTCTAGGTAACCGTTCATTTAGCTAATATAATTTAGTATCATCTGTTACTTTACAGATGTTTAATGTGACAGATTGTCCCTAGATAATCAGACAATGACATTTAAAGATCAGCACAATGCTAACAGTAGTGCTGGCTCTTGAAGGAACGGATCTGTATTTTATCGGGCGAAAAGTGTGAAATACGTAAATCTACTGCTACTTCCTGTGTTTTCAGGACAATCCAAAAGGATAATTATCATAAACCCGCAAACAGCCACAGAGTTCTTAAGACCATACAGTGGTCTTAGAACCAAAAAGGAAATGACGTTTTTTTATAAGAAATGCTGTGTTGTGTGCTGATATAAGAATTCAGACCCTTTACTGAAGTATAATTGCAATACCTTTGTGTGAAAATAATCCGCTACAAGAAGTCCAGCATTAAAAGTCATACTGTTCAGTTGTTTTTAGGCTGCTTATGAACATCACAACAGGGACAATAGTTTATGGTTTCTTATGTTTTTGTTGACTACTGAAAAATATCCTGGAAATAAAAGCAATAAATGAATGAAAAGGATCTGAAAGTATTTAAGTATTCAAAGGTGCTGAAAGCAGGAATAAATAGTCATTGTTCAGTAAAACGATCTTTGTCAGTTGTTTAATATTATCATATTTTATATATGACATGATATGATAAGCCTACTGTTAAGCTTATTGTTGCATTTATGTGTATTTTGCATGTTACTGCTTGAACTAATTCTGTCTGCTTTATTCACTGTTGGATGGTTTAATTTAGAACTGGTACTTGAGGAACTTTTATCTCTAAAAGTCAACTTTATATGAGCTCAGATAGACAAAAACAGGGCTATTTTCTAACCAAGAGGAGTGTAATGTGGACTACATAAAGTAAAATGACTTATCTTGTCTTTATAAAGTGTAAGTGTTTTGAGGTAATATATTGTGGTTGGTAATACCTACATCTGTCTGTCATTCTCCATCCAGCACTCCAGATGCGGCTAAAAGACCCCTTCTCTTTGAAAGCCGCCGACATGACTAAGCGGACTAATAAACCGCGAAAACCTCGAGATGAGGAGTCATCAGATGAAGTCAGTGGTAAGTCACTGGAGCTGAACAGGGCACCAGACAGTTATGGTGTCTGGAAAAATGGGATTAACTTTGTTTTAAAACAGATATGAATTTAGAAAAAAGGTTATTTTTGTAAAATGTTACGTAGGTATCTTTTTTTGCCTGCTGCTGCTTCTGCAAATAGATCATATAGAGTTTATAAACAGGAAGGAACAGGAATCCATAAGGGGGGACTGACATTGCATATCTGTTTGGGATGTCCAGCCTCATTCAAATGACAGAAACTGTACTTTAATCCTTGTTATAAATAATTTCTGTTTGTTGATCAGGGTTGACATGCCAACATGTGAGTAAGGCAGTGGATCTGAACTCAGTGAAGAAGTCGGTGCTCTCCTGCGTTTGGTCGGTGTGCTCGGAGTGCTTAAAGGAAAGAACCATGATCGACGGAGAGCCAGCGGCTTCACATGACGTCCTGGTCTGTCTCAAGTGTGGATACCAGGTTTGGATTTGTTTCTTTATACACTAATGGATTCTTTCAAGATGATTATTGTAATATAAGTGGTCTTAACTATTGTGCCACTTAGGAAAACACTTTTACAAAGTAATGAGTGTTAAATGCTGTCAGACATTAATGGGTCTGTATGGGTTTGTGTTTGTTAACCCTTTAAGACCCAAACATCTAAAATATTTAATAACCGATGATACTCTAATCCTATTAATAAATTTAAATAACTGAGGTAAAATGCAGTTTGTCATCTTTTCATGGTCATCAGATATGACCCATTTGGACGTTCGGAGGCTCTGTAGTGAATGTGGAGACATCGTCATCTTCTACAACATTGATTCAGCAGCAAAACCCACTGAGTTGGATCAATGACAGTGGATGGACACACAGTGTTACCTGATTTTCACTGGGAAAAAAAAGCAGAGTATAGAATAAAAATAGTGGTAAATCACTTAGCAAGGGTTATATGTGAAGAGAAATTCATTTGGAAATCATTAAGGGTTAAAATCAGATAAATTTATTGATCCCAGTCATTCAGCAGACAAACAGCATGTACATGGTTTAACACATTTAGTGCACTTTGTTGATAATGTTTAATATAAATATAGTGAACTAAGTTTTTTTTTTTGTTTTGTTACAGGGCTGTAACCAGTCAGGGATTCAACACGCTGTAAAGCACCATCAAGCTTTCCATCCAGAGTCTCACTGCATCACCATCAGCCTGAGCACCTGGAAAGCCTGGTGAGAAGCCCATCAAATACATTCAATATTACATCTGCAGTAAAAGAGACCGCCTTTGGTGAACACTAAGGCTGGACAGTGAATCAGGCTGTATCAGTACAATAGTGCTGCATAATGTAAAAGACTCTGATACAAAGGTCCATGTTTAGGAGGATTTATGCTGATCTAGTCACAGAAATGGAAGAATAAACACAACCTCTGTTGTCTGTTAATATGTTGGACGTAGTGACACTGAGCAGAGAGCGGTACTGTGAAAATTCTGCAGAATTAAAGTAGATTTTTTTTTGGAGTTTGTATGATTATGACATTTTTTTGTGTATATTCCTTAATAACCAAGCACTCAAATGGAAATCTGAATTGCAATACTGCCCACGATAATTGCCATGTGATTTTTTTTTTTCACCAAATTGTGCTGCACTCATGAATGCCAGAGACCTTTAGTTTGTGCTTCAACTCTGATTTTCCATAAAAAATAAAAATAACAGCATCAACATGGCTTTCTGATATTATCTCACAGCTTTCATTGTTCTTAGTTTTTGTGTTGTTATTGAGGAAATTGGATTTTTAACTTAAATACAGTATTTTAGTCTGAGTAAACCTGCTGAACAGAATTTGACATGAATCACAGGTTGCATATCTTTTGTTAATTTCCAATTAAGGCAATGCTACAGAGAGACAAGGAGAGTCATAGAAGAGAGGGAGAAGAGGGAGCAAGAAACAGGATATCTTATATGAATGGGTCAGACACAGAGCTAATTGTAAACCTGCATTACATCCTTGTCAGTCACAGAATGGGAAAGTCCTTGTCTTGGCCTCCATAGTTGAAGGCATTTTCAGTCTCTAGGCCTATTTAGGATTTAAAGTGAACTGGGCGTCTAAATAATCTGTCAATCCAAGGACGTAACCTCGTTAGAAATTCCATTACATTTGATTATTGTAAATTAAAATGTTTTCCCACTTAAGCCACGTACTTCTGTTGTCAAATAATGGTTAATTTCAGCACTCGTTCCTTGAGGCGTTAACTTTAAGTCCCGGTGTGTGTCTATGGCCTTCTGTCATTGTTAACAGGTGTTTTGAATGTAATGAGGAGCTCTCCACTCACTGTAACAAGAAGGCTTTGGCTCAGACCCTGGACTTTCTACAAAAGCACTCTGTCAAGGCAACATCAGGTAAGGTGTTTTCCAGCATCTCAAAGGTCTGGCCACCGACTGTTGTGGAATCAGGTTTTTATCAAACAAGTGCATCCTCCCTGCAGTTTCAACAATGCAAAATTTTTATATGCACACATATCTTTAATTTAGACAGTTTAGGGTAACCTTGAGTATGACGACGTCTAATGAAAATGTGGTAGTAATATTGCAGATCTTTACAGTAGTCTGCACTGACAGACCTCGTACATGTCGTCATTCATTCCCAGAAAATAAGTTGACAATGGCAGGAACTGAAGTGGGCCATCCACCGTCCATAAGAAAGAAGCCCACAGCACCGTCACTGTGAATGACGGGCTGCGTTGAAGCAGAACCACAGCTTCTTACAACAATGTAGTGGCTGATACAATGGATGACTTTCATATTTTACCCGATCACAAAGATTCAAATGCATCAATCGGCACAATGAGAGTAAATGAATCTCACCAGATACAAGGAATTTACTGCAGTCCACCTGCTCCCCCTGCTGGCAGTGGCTGTCTGAATCACTTCACCTCTCTTTCTCAGTGTTGAGAGACTGTATGTGCATTTGTACCTTATACTACACTTAAATAAAACAGTCAGCATTATGTCACATGGATGCATGTACATTCAGGGTTCTTTGTTTTGAGACTATAGTGAGATAATGAACAGAGGGAAATAAATGCAACATCGTCATAGAGGAGCAGCACTTGTAAACCAAATTCCAACCTTTCATAACCATTTATTTATTTTATATGTCTCGATTTGAGAGCAGTCTGAACTGATTCTCTGCCCAAATAATCCTGCAGTTTGAGGGATTTACAGACGTAGCCCAAATATGACCAACTGCATCAGTCTCATTTTGCCTTATAAATCTAGAATACTTGTTAATCAGGAAGCCCTGAAAAGAAAAGCAGTGGAATAATGAGCAGCAGCATGCGATAAGCAACAAAAGTGAAATGACCAGGAAGAATCATGAACCAGACATTGCATAACATCAGCTTGTAGCAGTGGCGTGTACGAGTGTGGTTGAGGTTTGCGAACTTTATCACCAGTTCTCCTCTATTTCATCTCAGCCATGACGTCTACATTTTTTCCTTCTGCCCCTACGTTAGTTTTGATTTGAAGTAACTTTAGGTCATTCAAGTTTCTGGAATCAGCACTTGTAAATTGTTTAGTTAAGTGTGAAATGTGTTTTAACTGCACTGAAATATCTGGTGTGTGAAGTATTACCATTAAGATATTAATGTGTTTTCTGTTGTTATGTCTCCGGTTTTCCGTGTTGGTATAAGCAGTTAAATTGTGGAATTCTCCAGTGTGCAGCCTTATTTCTTTCTGCGTTCCTCGAGCCACCTGAGCCCCCCCCATTCAGTCGGTCAATCATACATATATCAACCCCCCCGACCTTTCTGTGTATTTACATGCACACATGCCATATGTTGCTGCCTCCATGTGCCTCCTTTACCTCTTTTACTTAGTGCTGGCACAGTGAAGGACTCTGAGTGGTCTGTGACAGTTCAGGGTGGTGGGCATTGTTGAATATATTGTCACTGGCTGCCTGAGCTCAGCCCCCGTGCCCGGTGCCCAGTGGCCTGAGTCCAGACGCCCAGGCCCAGTCAGGCTGGTCCCCCATTAGTGTCTCTGCCATGGCTGCAGAGTTGCACAAGAGATGCTGCAGCGATTCTCCACCCACTCCCCAACCCTGCATATCGCATGACTGCACACATTAGAGAAATTAGGCGCTTGAGCGATGTTTCCCGGCTGGGTTCCCTGAAGAACAAGAGCAGCTGCGTGGGGTTCAGCCTCTGCTCTGTCGTTCTTTGTCTTTCCATCGCTATCCGTTTCTGTCCCTTGCTTCGTCTGTCGTGTCGCTGTATGTCTCACCACCTCTGGGCCTGTGCGCTGCACTAGTGGGAGCCACGGTCCTCAACAAGTCAGAGCAACTGGATCTTAACAGCTGGAGCGCACTAACTCTCAATGGACGCACAAACAGACGCACAAACAGACACACAAACATACCCAGAGTGTAGAAAAGAATCCGCAACTCAAACACCTTTACTTCACTGCAGCATTCATTACCATTAAAATGGCCACTACGAATGATTTTACATTTTAGAAATAAACTTGTCTGAATCCTCGGGGAGCACTGCAGCTTCTTATGGAAATTATAAAACAGGATCTGAAAGGCTTTGCCAAGTACATTACATACCTGAGGAACTTCCAGAGACTTGGAGAAAGAGATGTTCTGAAAGATCTGATAAAGTTCACATCACTCAACCACACTTAAACTCACACTTACTGGGACAAATAGGACCAAACAGAGTGAAACTTTTAACATCTAATGCAACTGAATCCACTGCTATTCACTGGTGCACATTTCCAGGAAACCTTAAAGGGAAAGCTAGTTGTATGTGGTTCTCATCCGTAGTCAGTATGTTCATAAATTGTGGTCGGTACAGTCCCATTTAGGACAAGCACACAGGAGTATCAGCACAGGACCAAAGAAGTGTACTGCTGTAGAAAGGACTGCACACAAAAAGTGGTGTTTTAGCCACTTGACTGAAAAGGTACAGCCCAAAAACAATCAGTCAGTGGTGATAGAGAAATGTGTATTGTGTCCCACATCACATGTGTGTTCACATGGCTTGGGTACAGGCCAAAAATGAACATGAAGGCAACATAAACAAACCCAGAGTTACGTCGAACAGATGAATCCTGAACAAGAATTATTTGTATCGAAGTTCCAAATAATCCAATGAAATTAAATAAAAATAATTCAGTGTGTGCAGAGGGGTATGTTTATTGTTGAGTTTTTTTATACTAATTAAGTTTTTTTGTTTTTTTTTCATAAAGCATATTTATCAGAGATGAAATGCACAGTACATATACAATGGGGGGGGACAAGCAAACAGTGCAGTAAATGAATGTTAACAAGAGGACATCACATTATTATGAGGTCAAACTCAGTCATCATATATTTGCAGTATTAAAGAAATCTATGAATGGTTGCCATGTTTGATGAAATATTTCCAGTTTCTCTTTCCATAAAAATCCTATTTTTTCCCTAGCTGTAAGTGTTTCATTCATTATGCCTTGTATTAAAGCCAAAAGGGCTGGGTGCGTTTTTTATTTCCACTTCAACAAAATTAATCTACATGCTAGCAATGTCACAAAACTTATCATACTGAAATACATATCAAATAAGATCAACAGCAGTCGGCTTCACTCTAAAGACAATAAGAATTTAATCTAGTTTAAGCTGTTTTTGATGATTTTGGACATTGTTTGAAATAGATTATTCCAGTAAGCTTCGATACTAGGACAATTTCAATACGTGTGTGGCTAGTGAAGCTGTCTGTCTGCATCAAATGGGATCTGCTCAGGGTAACATTTTTGACAGTTGCGGCTTTGACAAATGTAGCCTGTGGAAGATTTTGAATCGCAAATGTATGCACACAGAGGAGGAATGCACATTCATCTGGGCTTTTATCCGTTGAGTTTCTGTAATTCGTACGTCTAAGTCCTCTTGCCAAGCATCTTTTAAGCGGTCTATTGTAGTGGTACAGTTCATGTTGTGGATCTGTGCAATCAATTCTTTTTTTAAATATTGCAATACATTTCTTAATATCAGTGTTTTGACATGCACCATTACAGCGATAGTGAACATGTGGACCATATCACACACCCCCTACACAACTTAAACTTGCTTTCACATACGCATCATCTCAGCTGTAGAACTGAAGCATCCTTATGCATCATAGTCCTACATGTATTAAGGTAAAACAGTGGACCCAAAGAATAACCACACTTAATTCCTATGGATTTTTTGGGGCTTTTTTAAGTGGTCTCGTATTCGAACCATCTCTGTAAATGTTTGATGTATTGTTCTGTGAGACGCCATGCTGTTCTCCCTCTGTTGGTTTCTTCATTATTAGAATGGTCAGTGCTCTTATTATGCAGACAGGGCTGTATTTGTGCAGCGTAGGTGTATTTATTTGACCCTATGTTTGTGCAGTAACCCTTCAGATGATATGTTGCCAAACATGGGTTTCCGGGTGGAGGGCCGGACAGCCGCTGCCTACAGCTTTCCCCTTTGCCTCTTTAAATTACCTGTCACCTTTACTGCCACCCAATTGTTCCACACTGGTTGGCTAAATGGGTATAGAAGCGGGCAGCCATTGTCACAGTAAAATAGGCAGTTGTTGTCTGTTGAGGAGCTTGTGAAATTGCATTTCAGTGTGAAGGCCAGGTTTTCAGAAGAAGCTGCTGTTGTGCTGTGTTTCCTATAGACCCAATGCACAAAAGCACCCCAGCAAGGATTTTTTTTTTCAGAATCTATAATAATTTTGTACAACAACAGCTCAGGGAAGAAAGAAAGTCGATTAACTGTGCTCTCTCACCATCAAGGTCTTCAGCTCAAGTACCAGAGTCCCAGTAAAAAGCAAATTGACCTCAGGGAGCTAGACTCCAGCTTGTATCACAGCTGGGGAGTCTTTGTGGTACAAATTAAAATGTTAGGTCTGAATAGACATCAGAGCTTGTTTCAAATTGGAAGCCATCATTTATTTTAATTCTTGTTTTATTGAATTGATTGTTATCAGTTGCTTTATTGTTGTATCATTATATTATAAAGTGACGTATCTGTGTATTTATCAACTTAAAGATCTTTTCTGTGGCTTTATTTTGTAAGTCTTTTATTAAAGAAAAGATGAACACTTAACAATTAATGAGTCTGAGCAAGCCTTTAAATACATTAAGATGCCATAGGTAATAAAGCTAGGCTGCTACAGAACTGGATAGGGCTACGATATTGAATTAATTAAATTAATCAATGCTTTTCATGAAAAATAGCAAACTCAATGGCAGTTATTACTCTGGAGAGTTTTCTTGCTCAACAATAATAGAAAATACAACCTATTTGTTTCTTGTAATATGTTAACTGTTAATGTGTTCTTTGAGATATGTAAAAAGAAAGAGTATATTATCATCAGTTCTCATAGCCAGAATACAACCAGTTAATATTATAGATGGATAAATCATCCATAATGTTGAAAAAAGCTCTAGACTAATGTTATTTAAATGGATTGGGAAACATGCTGTCACAGTTAACCCACACCTCACAGCGTGGATTATATTCTGTATGTGTTGGTTGGATGTAGGCTGCTGAGTTCTTTCAACTTGTCTCAGTTACAAAAATACCTGACACACCATTTCCTAGTGTTGGCAATGAGGAGTCCAATTTGGCAAGAACTTCTCTACACACACACATTCTACGTCTACAGTGTTTTTATTAATACACTCATGGACATAATGCATTCATTAGCCTCTTATCCCCCACCTTTATCTCAAAAAACAAGTTAAAGTAATGATTTATTAAAAACAGTTTGCAACAGCTGAGAAGGACCCAAGTTTATTATAGAGCTACAACCAATTTCATTCATGGTTAAGGTTTTCCTCAAAAACCCAATTATACTTCCATCCTGTTTGGACATTTATTGCTGGACATTAACGCACACTTTGTCTAAATCTTAGAATGTGTAACACATTAAAAAGTCATAAATTAAGAATCCATATGCCCAGTCTGCTCCTGTCCACAGACACTGAAGTAGGACACGCTGGAGGATTACTGCACTCAATAATAGTTTACTGTCAGCTCTGCTCTCCAGCCGAGTCAGTAGCCAGTAAGATGCTTGTCCCCTGGTGGTGCTTTCATGGGGGTAATCAAGGGTGATTCTGTCTTTATTCCCACCATCGCACATGAAAGTAGGCCACATAGTGGGTAGCAAAATCTGTGTCTAAGTGTGTGTGTTTGTGTGTGTAAGTAACATGGCACTGGGTACTCTTGGCCTCAGATGGCAAAGAAACAGGCTTTTCATGCCCTGCAGTCACAACAAATTAGCGAATTAATAAGACATTTGGTGTTGCTTGGCCTTCCTCTTGACTGCTTGCTCTGCATGAAGGGAGCTGGCCTTGGCTCTCCACACTGCTGCACTGTAAGTGAACACGGAGGCATGAAGCCCACTGGCCATGCAATTCGACTGTCTCTCAACCCAGTGGTAAACAAGATTAGGAAATCAATAGAAAAGGCAATACTATGAAAATATTTTACATGTTATTTTGTAAAACTTTCTCAGTGAGGGTCTGTGAAATTAAAAAAATGGCAATATGTTTAATAAATTTAACACTGACACTGGTCTAAATCCAACATAAACTGTCATTCTTTTTATTCAGGTCTTGCTACATGAGCCTAAATGAGTTTGGAGTTCTCTATTACTGTTTCCTATACAAGTCTGTTGTCACTTTTCTTCTCTCCTGTGTGAAAGCGCAGAGAGTGCAGAAGGTGTTGGTGTACATGCGTGCATGTGGACAAACCTTCGCACTGTGATGCTTTCCTCCACCCTGGGGAGAGGCTCCACAGTGTCACTGCAGCCCACACTCGGTGGCTGAGCAAGGAGGGCCAGGTGGTGGGGCTGAGTGCAGCACAGTCAAGCGTGGACGCGGCGCATGCTGACATTTGCCTTCACTGACTGCTGCAGGGAGAGGAAAAATCTGCTTTTCCATATGCTTGTGCTCGTTGCAACCCTTCCCTCCACCCACTGCCCCCACCCCAACTGCCCTCTTCTGCCCCCCCCCCACTCCAGTCTCTACCAGATGGCTCCCTGAACATTGTTTACCTTGGGTGACGGTCCCAGATGCAGTGTGTGTCCATAGGCATCCCCGTTCCGCCCAGTTAGTTTTTTCTCGTTCCTTTGCTGCCTCTCAGTTGAAGTGCCAGTCGCAGCTCTCACTCTCAACTTACATTATATCTGTCAGTTTTAAGTCTCAACAACACAAGAACACACACCTTCACACAGGCTTTCTTCTTCTGTGTCATTAAGCCTGTTTACATGACCGTAAAACAGTCTGATAACTGGGGGTAATCAGATAATCGTACTAATCAGATCTGATGCGTTTTACATGCACTTAATAAGCATGATAATCAGAAACCCTAGTTTAGACGTTTCAGTCCATTATCAGATTTCTTTCGGAGTACATACATAGTGATGGTAGAATCAGACTTCATGTTGCTGTCTTTCACGCATGTTTGACAACATAACTTCTGTTTTCTGTGATTTTGATTATGTTTACACATGCGTAAAATGAACAAACTAAATCAGATTAACCTGTATACTTGCAGGAAGAAATTGGAGTATAGGGGCGAAATCCAGGTGTGTTTATTTGATTTCTTATAGTCAGATTCCATCTGTTATCTAATAAAGCATATCAGATTATACTGTTTACATGATCACTTGAATAATCTGATAACTCCAGAAAAAAAGAGTATTAGTGGGCATGTAAATGGGTTCATTGTTACTTTATCTTTCTCTCATTTACACTTGAACATTTCTTTTCACACCTTCTCAGTCACACCAAAACCAAATATTCACATTTCCTCTTTCCTTATCAAATCTACATCCCTTTTCCCTTTCCAGTTGTTTTCCATGTGTTGTGTGTGTTGACGTACCGGAGTCCTTATAGCTCAATAATAGAAATGGAAACAAGCCTCCAGATGTTGCCGGCGCAGAGGGCCAGATGCACTTAGCACCACTGGGTGGAGCGCCACGACAGCCTGTTGTCCCAACAAGCTGAACCTCATCCCGTCTAATCTCAGATGACAAGACAAACCCAATGGTGGTCATTTATCACGTTGTTCTGTTTTCACTGGGAGACATGAAAGGGACTATGGTGTAGCAGTGTTAGGAAAAAAAATGTGGATTTTTCTTTTCAAATAAGTTAAACAGAAAAGTTGCCCTTTACTTATACTCCTTTTGAGTAGCATTTAATTAATTATAAATGCAAATTGACAGGCCATGAGTAAAAAGCACAAGGTTCACATTCCGGCGTCTGTGGCCAGGGCATTTCCACCGACGTCCTTGGCCTTGGAGAGCTGAAGCTCCAGGGTAGCGGCCAGCAGTGAGCTCACCACTGCCGTTGGATGAATAGCTTTTTCAGTGTGCTGGGTACAAGGATTAGTTCTGTCAATTGAATATGTGTGTTAAGGCAAGGCCAATTGTGTGTTGAGGAGGAGAATGGTCAAAGTATAGGTGCAGGTTGTTGTGATGATTATGATGGCTTACGGTTCAATTGAATTTCCTTAGTTTGAGAATAAGCTGGTTCAGGCCAGTGACCTCGCTGTCAGCCTGCGCTCTTGACGGCCTCATGTGGGTGAAGTGCTCATGAACCGAACACTTTTTGTGTTTCTCAGTGTTGTGTTTCTTTTTTCTGGTGCCTGAAGGCCTCAGGGGAACGCTGTCAGTCTCCACAAGAATGTGCCATTTTGCACTGAGATTACTTATTATCACCAACAGGCACTTGGTAGTTTTGCATATTAAAGATGGTGAATTTAATTATAAAAAAAAGATGAAACTCTTTATTCATCACCTCTAATAAAGTACCTTTATTATAGTTAATATAAATACTAGTAGAACTTGGTGATATGGTCAAAAAAATTGCACCTTTTTCAATATTATGGATGATTTATGATGGTTACATGAACTGAAGACAAAACATGACTGAACTATACTCTTTCATAACTAAGACTATATGCACTATACAGCTGGAGAAATTAATTCATGGTTAATAATTTACAGGAGGCAAATAGGTTGCACTTTGAATATTTGTTGAGAAAGAAAGGTCCCCGGAGGAATATTTTCTTGCAATTTAGGTGTTTTTTTTTTAAGATTGTCATAAAGCAAAATCTTAATTTGACCCTAATAAAGCCCTAATACTAAGTACTTAGTGGTGTTTACTTAATTTTTTGTTTCATGCTGCTGTGATGGAACAGTTCGTGCTGAAGATTGGGATGGTAAGACCTAAACTAAATGTGTCAGTGAAAAAATAATTAAATGAAAAATACTTAATGAAAATAGATTGAAATGTGATCATATGGTACCTTTTTAAAATGGTTTTGTAACTAAATTCTTCCTTTTTTGAGCTTCTTCTAATACCCAGGAAACTTAAACTAATATAAAACACTAAATAACAAAAACCATAAGTTCAGTCAGATGCGTCTCCTATCCTGTAACCTTTAATGCCATAACCTGTCCACTTCATCCTCAAGGTGAGTGACCGTGTTTCAGATTTGAAGAGGTGTACAGATGTTTGGTGGATGAATCTGTAATTGAATTATTTAGTTCTTCAGAGTAAAGATGAAACTAATTATGCATTTGTAAAATTAATTTAAACTACACTGACTTTCAAAGCCCAACTAAAAGACTAAAGAAATAAAACTATTACCATGAATATTGTCATGTATGATGTCCCCTAACCTCTCCTCTGGTGCAACCTTAAAGTTTAGTTTTCTGAGTTCCAGCTGAATGTCTGAACTTTCAATGGGATCATCTTGAAACATAACATGTTTGTGCCTTTTGACAGTGTTCATAAATAACACCATCAGCTTGAAATTACTACGGTTTAGTTTATGACTAAAAGTGCAAAAACCTAATGACATTCTCATTATCCTGGGGTGCTCTGAGATTGTATTTAGGGCACATTTAGCAAATATAGGACAATATTTAACAGAATACAGTGAGACTGAGAACCTTCTTAACAGTGATCATAGCCTACATCAGCATGCTGGTATGTGGTTCTGATTGTGCTCGCATTCTATAGCATTAGTGTTCAGACTCATGGAATGTTGTTTCTGTTAACACTCAGGGCCTGATTTACTAAGATCGCAAATAACGGGGGCAAATTTGCTTGCTCACGCTAAAAAAAAATGCGCTTGCTATTGATTTGCGTGTCACGGGTGATCATCTAAGATTGCCTGCGCAAATGACAACGGGTGCAAAGTCTTGGAGACCGACCTATTGAAATGAGGGTTTGGCGTGTGCTACTGGTTGTCGTCATGGAGACAGTACGCTGGAGAGCCTGCTCCGGCATACACCAGCAGTAATGACAACAGTGCGCTGGAATGATCCAGACGCACGGAAATGTAACGTTACGAGGAGTTTTGTCATAGAAGGTATTGCATGACTCCTCCTTATGATTGGTCCAAATCATCCCCTAGTTCATCTACAAGTTCTGAAATGGAATTATTGGGTAGGCCATACGTCTCAATTATTTTTTTCTTCCGTCATTCCAAAAATGTTGACGCGGGCAGAACAGATTGGTTCTGTGCGTCGCCTTTGGTTGTGCCTTTGCCTCCTCCTCGCCACAACAACTGCAGACAGTTTTGTGTGAAACTGTGCCAGTTAAAACCTGCCTTTAATACGCGCTAAATCTAGACGCAAAATCAGCCACCGCAGTTTCAGGTTTGGTCAATCACATTACGCGCGGTAAATAAATATTCACATCTGTTCCTCCCAATATTTTGCGCGTTCTAACAGAAACGCCCATATTTAATATTCATCAAGGCAAACACGTTAAATGGGTATTTTGACCAATTGAGAGACGCAACCCTCGGTGCGTCCTGTTAGTAGATCAGCTTCGACGTGTTTTTACACGCGCAAAAATGAGCAAATCGGGCCCTCGGACTTCTTTTAACGAAAGCAGTTTAAGAGCTATGAGCGCACTCGCAGGAATCCTCCTGTATTATTACAGTAGCTGTAGAGAACACATGACACTCAGTGTGGTCGCGGTACTGAGTTGAGTGTTGGTTGAAAACCGCTGCCACTGCATCAGCTCACATTGCTTCACTACCGACTTGAGTCTGGACCCAGCACACTATCTGTATATCACAGTTACATTATCACCATCTGTGTCTGAATTTCTGTTTAAGTTTAGTTTTCATTGGTGATCATGAGTAACAGCTGGCTCTGGAAAGCCATCTCTGACCCCGGCCCCCACCCCTCCCTCACTAACCAGCGGAAACTTCTACAGCTGTCATCTGCTTTCCCAAATGACCCAGCTTTCCTTCCAGCTGCCATCCCAGCACCCTGCTCCCAGCCGTAGTCTCGCTTCAAGGCCTTCAAGCCCATTTGTTTATGTATTTATTTATTTATTTCACATTCCCAATTTTAAGAGAGATTGACATTTTCCAGCTGCAAGGCCACATTTTGTCTTCAATAACAGTTAACTTGGCACACCAGCCACTGTTCAGCTAAATATAATAAAGGACTGAGCAATAGGACTTTATCATGCTAGGAACCTTTAATATCCATCAGTATCAATAACAAAGTCAAATCATTCATTTATTTACATTTAAGATGGTAAATGGCAAGAAAACAGGACAGAAATACTGGAAAAGACATAACATAACAACATCTGTATTCTTGTTTTTTATTTAATGCTTATTTTGTTTGTTTTGTAAATCAAAAGAGAAAACAAGCAGTCTGAGTTCTTATTCAATGCATTCTGCAAGTGTTTTTACTCAAAATGTGAACTACATAAATCCTGAAAACCAAAAAAGGGTATAAACATGTAAAATTATATTGCAGTCATAACAGCCTCTGATCTGCAAACAAAAATATCAGGTTCTAATATTTCTAATGTTCTGTTAAATTATTTGTTCCATTATTTCTCTAATGAGTTTTGTTCATTATGTTCCACTTTCTTGCATTTCTGATCTGTTTGATTTTCTGTGTTTTAGCAGCATCACCCAAGATCATCAAACCACGAGAGGAATCATCAGATTATGGCGACGCATCCAGAGGCAGAAGTTCAGTCATCAATAGCTCATTGGTTCCCGTCAAAGGCATCACTAACCTCGGAAACACCTGTTTCTTCAACGCCGTTATGCAGGTAAAGTCCAATCCAACCTAAATGCTTTGAGTTGTAATCAAGAGAGGCTGGAGTTAACGAGTTAAATGACTTTCTTATCAATTAATCTTCTCTTTTTGATAAGTGTGTTGATTATTTACGTGCTTAATCCTTTATAATTAGAATAAATGTATATCCTCTTTCATTATCCTTTCAGATAGTTATCTTATTAAAACCTGTTTCATCAAAGTTTCTGTTTTAAGGATTTTTTTTCAGAAGCATATGTAAAAGATTTTGTTGTGTGTACATATAAAATGTTAATATTTAAGTTAATACATGTTTTAACTATTTAACATGTTTTGTCTGACTGCAGTTACGCCGCCCTTTATTGGTCTTTTTCTCCCTGTTGTGTTTTTCATATAACTGTTCAATCGTAAAGGCTGTAATTATGAACATACTGCAGGTCACACTGAACAAGCTGCATAATCTCTCATTAATAGACCATGCTTGTCCTATTTTGAAGGACAGAACTACTGAATCACATGAACTGGCAGCATTTATGGGAATTTTTCCAACTCAGAAACAAGCTCAGAGGTAGCATTAACAGTACCTGTAGCTGCTTAAGGGAAGAATGTAAACAGTCTGACTTATCGATTCATTCTATACACATTGATTCAAAACATGACAAAATCAAAATATCACCAATTAAGAACATTTTTGACTAATTATTAATCATTTTTGCATTATAAAATATGCATTACAATATTATATTTTAACCCTTATTAATATTAGATTATGTTTTCACAGTGAATACTTACTATAGTGTTATTTTTAAATCTGAAGCATTATTTAATGATGCATTTCTCACTAATCAACTGTGTCACCTATGTCCAGTAATGTTACCAGCTACCTTTTTATATCTGTCGATATCATTGATTATCATAATGAATGTCGGATCATTATTTCTTTTTCAAAAGGTACATTTCTGTTTATGCGTGAAAGCTGAATTGTTTGTGGTTTTAATGTTTTCTATTCTTTATGGTAAGAAGATGACCACCATTTACCCAGCAGCATGTCAGAAATCTACAGGTAGAACAGTTCTAATGTTTTGATATCAGGAGAAGCTGATGACCCAATGACTCACAGATATGAATATTAATGTCCCTTAAATGCTCCTCCAGTGGTTCTTGTTGGAAGTGCGGCCTATACAGAAGTACGTCATGTTTTTCCAATGACCACGACTGTAAACAGGATAGGCCTCAAGGTCAGTCTGAAGTATATTCAAGGGCAGCAGTAAATGTAATGCAGACTAGGACATGTTTACCTGCCTGAACACGAGTGGCACTCGGTTGGTGTACAGCATGTTTCCCATACAACATGGCTCTAGAGCTTCCACAGTCGCTCTATTGTCATGTCATGGTGACTGCAAACTGACATGCCTCTTCAACAATGAAGCTGTTTTTTTCCGCCATTTTGTTAATCACCCTCAGGGCCTTCCTCAGTGATTGAAATTGGAGTGAGCGCGCTTTACATGCTTTTCCCTCCCTCTCCCTGTCTGTTTGTATTGTCTCCTTGAAAATTGCAATCTTTTTGGTGAAAACACATAATTGTCAGCGGATGAGCTATGTCTGCGTTCACAATGCCAGCCCCATTGTGCGTTTTCCATAGAAACTGTCTTCATTGCCAGGATATGACAAAACAAATATCTCTTGAAAGGGAAGAAAAAGATGCTTCTCTAACATGAAGGGACAATAACTGCTTCAGGCTATCACCTCACCAAGGATCTTCTCTACATTTACAACTCACAGATCATGGATATATTTGAAAGCCTCTTCGAGAATAATGAACTCACCACAAGTTGTACAAATCCTATTAAAATGGAGATAACATTTCACAAGGGTATTTTAATTAACCACGCAGAAATGCCACAAGCTAAGTGTGGTATACTTTTATAGCTTTGAATGATTATGGCTTGTCATTTTTTTCTCCAAATAAGTTCCAGACCCTTTTTATTTTATAATTTAATATCAAAGCGTGTAAACCACCATGTTATAAATGATGCGCATCTGCTGTTGTGTTACTACTGTCTAAAATCTGATTGTGCTTTTTCAGAATCTGTCCCAGACGCACATGCTCATTGACCTCATCCAGGAGGTGAAGGAGAAAGGGTACAAACTGAGGATCTGCCCCCCAGTCGAGACCAATCTGGTACGTCTTAGTTTTCTTCTGCTCTCCCCATGTAACGGCTTTGGAAGAACTAATTGTAATGAATCGATGTCCATCATAACACTGAGCGTTGGTTTGGTCTTATGTCTATTAAATTCATTTCCTGAGTGACCACTGACCCAGATAAAGGAAATAAAATGTTCTAAGTTTTACTGTTGAAATCATATGTATCCGTGTCCTCCAGAATTCATGCTATAATAACTTTACTTTGTTTTATTCTAGAGTTCACTGACTGTAACGCTGCCCAGTCCAGAGCCTTTGACAGCTGCCATGTTTCTCTTCCTCCAAAGCATGAAAGAATCAGGAAAAGGCCCCATCAACCCCAAGATCCTCTTCAACCAGCTCTGTCAAAAGTAAGGCGTCAAAACGTCTCTTGCTTTGCATCTTCCTTCAGTTTTTTGGCTCTTGTACACTTTGGATTTTGACTTGCCAATATTTATGATCCCATAGTAGCTAATTAGCAGGATAGCTGACAGACCATAGAATTCAATACACATTAATGCTAACATCAGCTAATGCAGCTAAGTTACTGTGGTTATTGTAATTAATCACTAGTAAACTTCATGACTTAAATACAATTAAGTAAACCAGCAGAAAAACATCTTAGCTTTATTAGTCAAAATAAACACACAAATGCTCATAGTTATTGCTTTTCAAAATTATATTTGTAATCATAGTTGCTGATCTCCAAGGAAAATGATCATAATCTATATATTAACAGCCAAGTGGCCTGTGTGTGTATGCACGAATGTGTATCCGCTTTATAACTGAAAAACTGGACAGAGCTGGCCTTTGCCTTTTGGAGTACTTATGTATTTTGGGTCAAGGA
>JAPQRQ010000009.1:29311230-29331999 GCA_037367365.1 Apogon talboti
GAAACAAGAATAATTAACCCTCCGGTGTCCCGCCTTGAGAGGCATTTCCTAACCACCAAAATATGGAATCTGCGCAGCGCCATAGTAATAACAAAATGTTTTTCACTGTTTTCATTTTTTTTTTGTATTTCATCAACTTCACCCATAAACAAAAATACCAAATGCTCAATAACTTTCATATTTTTAACCCTTTAAATGCCATGTTTATAAACCATATTTTTTGATGCAGAAAGAACACAAATTTTCCCCCCCAATATATTACATAAAAATGTAATTACTTACTTTTTGATTTTTGCAGCCTGACATATGTCAGTGGTTAACAGCAACATTGGTTAATATGCATTATTATTTTTTACGCTAGGTCAAAAGTTAAATGCTAAAATGTGTCGATGTGCATTTTTTACTCACTTTGGGCGAAGGATGTTAGTGTAGAATTTAACATTGTTTGCACCGTGTTGTTTGTAGAGGCTGGGTCAGAATTTTAAAAATCATGTGAAAATCAACAGCGTTTGAATTCTGACCTAATAAAAATTGTGAAAAATAATATGACCTTTTACAACATGAAATACCAAGTGTGCATAATGTGCTCACCCAGATACCGGAGGGTTAACAACAAAAATAAAATACACAAAAGAATCTCAGTGTTGTAAAGTGAGTCCATGTTGGCCCCATCAGTACACATGTACAATTAAAGCTAACTGTCTGTAGTTCAGTTCACAGTGAATGTCCTTGGCCGGTGCTGTTCATCACCTTTTCATGCTCATCTGTTTGTCTTTGTCTTCTCTTTGACAGAACCTGGCGGCAGGTGAGCGTGTCCTCTACAGCTTGTATGGAATCGTCGAACACAGCGGCTCCATGCGGGGGGGCCACTACACGGCGTACGTCAAAGTCCGATCCCCCCAGAGGAAAACGGAACAACACCACAGGAACATGCCAGGTCAGGGTCCGGCTCTTTGAGCGCCTTTTCTTCAGTCTCTGTGTTTGTGGGCGATTCGTGAGCGAGGTCAGCGCTGCTCATTAGGAGGTGTGCCTTCTCAGAACACGATGAAAACAAGTTTTGTGTCGTATAGATCGATTGAATATCTTACTCCTTTCATTTTCTTTCCTTGTCATGGAAATTGTCCAGATTTAGAGCAGCATTGAACAGTATCTGAAAACCCAAGGATGCAGTCAGTCTTGTTTTTAACATGTCAATGTGAGACTCGACATGTTGGAGCTGGAGTGTTTGGTTGTGAACTGTGGAGGTCAAACATGAAGCTGTCAACACACTGCTCCAGGCCTGTGACATACAGGACCTGTGAACTTTAACATTTACAGAGTCTTTTCTCTGGTGGGGTGGTGTTTGTCTTTCTTTCTCAGCTGTGAGATAAATAACTGAATGTACAAATTAATCCTGGCAGAGCTGCAGCAACTAAACTATTAGGTCAACTATTAAAGTAATCACCAACTACGGGATCATTAACTACATTTATGTGCTTTTTAAAGAAAAGCAAGAGAAATTCTCAGAAATTCCAGCCTCTTAAATGTTAATGTTTTGATGTTTCTTTGCCCCCTGAACATTAACCCTTTAAAGACGATTGTGGCTCCAGTGCCACAGTTTTGCGTCCACTGTCATTCAAATTACTGTATCGCTCTTGATAAAATTCAAGCAGTATAGTTGTGATTAATAATCGTGATTACAATATTGATCAAAATAATCGTGGCTATTACATATAACAATGATAAGTAATGGCCAGATATTGAAAGTTAAATTCTTCCTGAATGAAAGTGCAAAAGAATTGGCCAAAAAGACATTTTCTGACACTTTTATTGTAAAAACAACAAAGAAATCTAGGCCTGTTCTGATGGGAGTCTGAAAAGGCTCTGGAGTGGATTTGAGCTGTGGATGAATCAAGACGTTACAGGTTGTCATCTTGTTTTGGGAAACACTGATAGACATTTTTCACTATGTTCTGATCTTTCATGGACCAAACAACTAATAGATTAGTCAAGATGATAACTGATAGATTTGCCGTGTCAATAATCATCCCTGTTGACCATAGATTTTATCGTCATTTAGGCCCGTCTGATGTAACCGGTGTACATTTGTCCTTCAGGTGCGAGGGAGGCGGGCGCCGCCCCCCAGGTCCAGTGGGTGTACGTCAGCGACACCACGGTCCAGACGGTACCGGAGTCACGGGTACTCAACTCTCAGGCTTACCTGCTTTTCTACGAGGAACTGCTGTAACGCGACCAACTCAAGAGTTTTATTCCTTCAGATGTTTTCTGCGCTGCGTATGCACCGACGGTGCAGCCTGGACGGCTCCTCTCATCTGAGGCGGTGGACAATGAAAAGGGAAGGACTGTGCGCTCTCTTTTCTTACATGAGAGGACTGACCATTGTGTCATCTCCATTCAATTCTCTAAGCACTTAAAAGATTAAACATGTAAAAGATTATCAAATAATGTTGAATTTATTGTTTTAAGTCCCACTTTGGTTTAAAAATAATATTATTAATAATATAATAATAATAATAATAATCCTCTACCCTTTAAAACAAACAGGATTAAAAGTGAGTCTTTAAACCTCAGCTGTTCTTCCTACAGTTATAAACTGCATGACGTTTGCAAACTAACAGGAAACAAGCGAAACAGCCGCATGCTTAACCACGCTCAGCGTCGACTAGTTGATGTCATTTGTGTGTATGAACGAATGAGAGACAGAAGAATGTAGATTCAAGGTGCTATGTGTATCATCGTCACATCAGAACATCGCATAAAACCATCAGGATGAAACGACGCCTCTGTCACTGATCCACTTTGTAGATTAGAAGCAATATCCCACGACAGAGTCTGTGGAAACACGGCTGTACGTTTCAGTACGAATGAACCGTTTCACTTTAGTCCCTTCTTTTTCCAGTTTATTTCTGTTTAAATATTAATCATATTCATGTTTAACACTTAAAGTGCTACACATAGCACCTTTTTAAAGGAGTAGCACAACAGTTACTTTACCTATGTACATAGGTATGGATTTAGTTTTTTTTTTTACATCAGAATGTATTAATGTCAGACTATCAACAAATTACATTTTGCCAAAGACAAGTTTTCCAGCTCCACATCAGAGCAGAAAAGGAAAACCAAACACAAGGAGTTTACGTCATACAGTTTCTTTAACATTTCTTCTGTCAAGGTCATCAATGCGAGTGTTGGTGCACAAACAACATCTCAGTGTTAGTTACAGCACCTTATCTGCCTTCATTGTATTTAGTGTCACTACTGTGTAGACACATACATGACCCATTAGGACGTACGACAAAGAGTCAGCGCTGCCTCAGACTGACCACATTTCCTCATACTCTCAATAAACAGAAAAAAAAAGAGTTAAAAAAAGTCTTACTAGAAAAACATCTTTGCTGTAATGTGCATGGGTTAATGTTAAAATGAATGTAATTGCCTTTTGAAAATGTCTGTTAAAATGAGCTCTTCATCTTTTTCTGTGAAACAATTTTAGATTTTTCATGTTTCCTGCTTGTTGGTGAATTGCCAAACGTATAGAAGGGAAAGAGTTAATCATATGCAGAGCATCCAGACCATGAAATAAGGATAAATTCAGTGCCTATGCTTCAGGTTTAAGAAACCTGCGCATGGTGAATAGGAAAATATATGAAGAGTCAAATGCAGAGACAGTTGTGTGGGTATTTATGTACAGTAGAATCTACTGAGAGCAAAAACATATGTAACTATATACGACAAACAATACAAAATCATGGTGCTTCAGGCGTGCAGGGTTTTTCCTCAGAATCAGGTTTTTGTTTTCAGATAATCACTTACCTTCAATTCTGAAATGATAAACATTTGGAATGAGTATAACTACATATTGTATGAAAAACAAAATAAATCTAATTTATGAAGTGAATGTTTAGAGTGGTCTGTCTCTCTCTCTCTCTCTCTCTCTCTCTCTACATTTCGCCAACAACAGCAGGAGTTAAAAAGAGGATTTTGTTGTTTTTCTCTCAAATCCACGTCCTCCTGTTTTTACTCTTAAGTGAGACGCTGTCAGCCGCGTGTCTCTTGGATGTCACTGCGTATCCCATGGTGCCATATTCAGCCCGTCTTTGCCGGTGATGCGGCCCGACGGGTGCAAAGCAGCAGTGCTTCAGAACATGTCGCGAGCTGGTGAAGAGGAGGTGGGTGTGGAATCAGGAAAAGGGCAACGTCCAAAGACATTGCACTCCACGTCCTCTCGTTCCCACACGCTGTGACATCCCAGTCACGCCGCTGGGACGTTAAAACAGGTTGTCAAGCCGCCACCAACAAAAGAGCAAATCACTTCTGAAATGTATTTGTCTATTTTTAACACGGGGAGGGAGGGGGGGGTGGCTTTTGGCTCTAGGACATGGTGCTGATGCATTAGACGTGATTTAATCTCAGTTAATGAAAGGCCCCTCCCCCTGTGTGAAACAGTTGTAAGAAACTAATACGTTGGTGCTGAAAGCTCGTTACTGCCCACATCTGTACCAGCAGTGGAGGTTACGTTCTGCTGCTCTCACCATGCACGTCTGTCAGACGTCAAACATTCCCTTACATCAGGGGTGTCGAACATAAGGCCCGCAGGCCAAAACTGGCCCCCTGAAGGGTCCAATCCGGCCCATGGGATGAATATGCAAAGTGCAAAAATTACACCAAAGATATTAATGTTTTAGTTAAGGCTCCACATTCAGATCAGTTTGATCTCAGGTAAAATAATATCATAACCTATAAATAATGACTCCAAATTTTCTTCTTGGTTTAATGTGAAAAAAATATTACATCATGCCTATAAATGTTATTTATTTTTATTTGACCTATTATGCTATTATTTTACTGGTTCGGCCCACTTAAAATCATATTCTGCTGTATGTGGCCCCTGAACTAAAATGAGTTTGACATCCCTGTCTTACATTAACACACAACACAGGAAACACACGCTCTCACGCTAAAGTCCATACACTTGGGCTGCACATGCCTCAGGCTTTGTGCATCACAGGATATACAGTATACATCACCACCGCACACCAACAACACGGCACAACACCTGCGCATAACAACAGAGTATGTGTTAAAAAAGATTCCAAACATTTCAGAACAGGTTTTACACACTGCAACAGACTATTGACAAGAACCACTTCATTAAATGGAAGACCCTTCAGACTTAAACGCTGACAAATGTAGAACAAAAACCACATTCAGCTGGGTGCACATTATCACTTAAAATTGTAGCAGGGAGCAGAAAGGCTTTGTTTAAGCACATTCTCCTACTAACCTTTTATTTCTAATTAACATTTTATTAGTTTCAAGGTGCCTGACGGTTGCGATGCTGTAAACTGCACCAGAAAAAACTCTAGATTATTCACAAGTGCTGTCTTTGTTTTTCTTTCTTTTTTTTTTTTTTAAACTATTTCATCAGCAAGTTATCAGTTTTTGCATATCTTCATTTCAAGAGATGGTGAAATGTTTCGCTGCATTTTTTAGGTCGTAAATTCCCGTTTGGGTTCATGTCAAGTACTAGCAATGACTAGGTACTTAGCGAGGTACTGTGTGTGTATTATGGGTAAAATGCAGAGACAGCTTTTCCCTCTAGACATATTAAAGACCCAAACAGACATTGGCAATCAAATCATCTACTGATCTAAAATGCTTAATAACTTCTGAACCATCCTATCAATACATGTAAATATTTGGTGTAAAATACAGTTATTCATCTTTTCATGGTCATCAGTTATGACCCATTTGGACGTTCAGAGGCTCCGTAGTTACCGTGGAAACACCGTCATCTTCTCCAACATTGATTCACCAGTAAAACCCATGGAGTTGGAGCAATGACAGTGGATGGACACACTGGGTTTATGTTCAATTATTGATATTTTGCTGAAAAAGTAACTTTTTCTTCAGTTTTTTGTTTGTGCTATAATGACCTTTGAATTCACTCTGAGCTTCAATGAACATCTACATGATCAGTAGACTTAAATCTAGGAAAATACATTATTTATACTGAAAAATGCAAAATACAGATGATAAAATTACAATAAATGGTGAGAAATCACTTAAGCAAGATTAAATGTAAAGAAAATGTCATTTGGGAACTGCCACAAAAGTAGCACTGGCTCTGTATGGGTTAACCTTTAAATGCAGAGTTTGCAGATGCAGAGCTGTTACATGGTTCCAATTTATGCTTATGGAGCATTGTTTGTTGGTAATCCAGTGTCTGTCCCGTTAATTAAATTTTTTCTTCACGTCCATACAATCAGAATGCAGTCCATGTGAAATACAAACTTAGGATATCTCATTCTGTAATATCTAAATTTTATATGCAATTCAGAAGGATGTAAAGTGCAACGGTGAAAACCTTGTCTGGCAGCAGCAAATGTTTTTCTGTCACCAATAAAAGAAGCAGATGGAACAAGTGATCTGTGTTGTTTTAGGTTCTGATGATGTTTCACCCATTCCTGGCTGCACCGTGACGACCTCAGCGGTGGAGGTAAAGTCAGGGACATGATCAGAGAGGGTCAGGTGAGTCAGCTGATCAGGCTGTGAGCAGAGCTGATTATTTGCTCATGTTTATCACAATACAGAGCAGGTTTTATGTGACAATAACTACAACAAGTTTCACATGGATGCATAGTCAATCATTTACTTATGAGTTTGTGAAATCTGCAGACAGTCTGACTTCACATATATACCTTATTCTCATCCTATATTCTCTGTTCTCTACAGTATATTTGGACAGAAGGTCGACTGACTGAGCTTAGAATTCTAAATCATGTTATGAATATGGCAAATTATTAAACTTTTACACAGTGTATTTATGCAATAAAACAAAATAAATTATTTCATCTTGAGTGATTAATATTTGATATCAATATGAAGGTAACTTTGTTCCACTATTGATATTACATCAATGCATTAATATTTTTGGTGAAATGACATAAAATCTGTTCATTATGCAAAATAAGTACAACTACCAGAAGTACTTTGAGTTGCCTCGTGTTGTTATGCCTGTCATCTAAGGGGAATTTTTTCCCCATCCTTTTTCCATCCATAAACACAAGTATCTAGAAGCTATCTAGAAGAGCTGCAGTTTGATGGAGATAATGAGTAAAGTTATAGGACTGTGAGAAAATGTACCAATGTTATCTTGAATAAATAAAAAAGGGGTTGAAGATTTTGAGAGATTTTGTCAAAAATTGTTTCATAAGATTTAGTCCAAAATGTGTGGTTTGTGAGAAAGTGTCTTCTGTTATCTGCATTTCTCTCATTAATTTTTATTTAGACTCAAAGGTACACCATCACATGACAGTATATAGTGTCTCTTTAATTAGGTAGAAATTTGTATTTATTTGTTTTTTTTAACAGTTCATTATAAGAATATCTCATATAGGGTCTCTTATTTTGGGGGCCATATCGGGACGGGGGCGGGGTTACGTCTTGCGTCACTGATGTGTTTGATTCGGGTTCTTGTGTCAGCGCGGTGTCATAATCGGTTATTCCCTAACTCTAACCCTAACACGTAGAACGTAACCCCGCCCCCAGGCGAAGTACGTACACCGAAATGCCCCCCAAAATAGGTCTCCCATCTAGGATAAATCTCCATCAGTGTTTCCGTGCCGTCCCTGAAGGCAACGGACTGTGTTGTCACTTCCGGTTGCAGGTCTCTCCATTGCGGCCATTTTGATTCAAAACCGCATCGCTGCAGAGAGAGACACTCTGGAAAAGGTGGGTATAATGTTACCTAAAGCACAGCATTCATATCTATTTGATACGCCCCCTTAAAGAGTGGTGTATTTTAAAAAAGCATGGCACATTTGTTCACCTGTTCAATTTCTACCCTCGACTCTCTGTTAGCCTTCTGTTTTAGCTTAGCTAGCGTTAGCCTTTTAGCTTCCTATAGCTCGTAAATGTATGACTAGTAGCCGATTAAAAAGCTAGCATTTCTGTGTCCTAAATCTTTCAATATCGAACGTTAGAAGCCCAACATAACCTCTGACTTAGATGTTGTTTTTCCAAGAACTGCTCCTGTGTTTTGAACTGCAGCCGGTAAAACAGTGTGGGCTAGGTTAGCTTGTTACATCGTTAGCAGTTGGGTCGAGGCTAAGTTGCTGTTTTTTGATCATCAGATGACACTGGAAATTAATGCTGCAGCACAGAGAAACCAAACTATCTCTGCTCAGTAAATGAACAGCCGAGAGTCCGAATGAAAACGTAAATGTGGGATGAATTGGGCGTTGCAGGTGGTGAGTCGGTAGGAGAGAGATGTGGGACCAGGGAGGACAGCCCTGGCCGCAGTGGCCTCTGAGCCAGCAGCAGTGGATGCAGTCATTTCAGCACCAACAAGATCCAGGTCAGTTTACGATTTCCAGATGTCTTTAAAGGAAACTGTTGTAGGCGTGGCCTACTTTCTAAACACAATCGAGTAAGTTGGATCTGCAGCGTCTTCAAGGGGGTGTGCTGAATTTGTGCCTTTGTTCAGGTCAAGTGGATTGGGCTGCCCTAGCACAGGCATGGATCGCACAGAAAGAGTCGACAGGAGCAGAGCAGCCGAACATCCAGCCCAACGGCCAGGATATTCCAGGCATCGAACCTGTCGGACAGGGCAACCATGGGGCCTTCCAGGGTGACCCGGCGTTTGGCAGGATGTGGCAGCCAGGTACAGGTTAACTATTTCACTTAAATTTTTATGGATTCATTAATTTTTTTTCCAAACAACTTAATCCTCAAAAGCGCCATGGGATGCTGAAGTCTATCGCAGCTACCAATGGGCAAAGGCGGGGTATTGTTGTTGAAATATCTGTGATCAGTTTCAAACCTCATAATTTAAACACATGGTTTTGGAAAATACCCACAGACTACATAGACAGCATATTCCACTGATGTACACATTTGTGCGCATCATTTACAGAATGGGGAATGCATGGTCAGCCCCCTCCTCCTCCGCCCCCTGACCAGGCCTGGATCCCTCCAGGTTCAGGACCGATGGATGTGGTGAACCCCAGTGAGGACAGCAACAGTCAGGACAGCGCAGAGTTCAACTCAGAAGCCCACCATGGGGTTTACCCCCAGAACAGCCATGGGTATGGGGCACAGCCCGACAGCTACGCCATGGCCCCCTTGGCCATGAACCAGTTTGATTATCAGGTATGCAGATGCCACAGTAGAAACTGTTGAAGCGTTTGGGTTTTAGTGTGACAACCAAGTAACACAAGAAGGAGCAATCCATAGAAACTGTTCCGGATCCCAGCATCTAGGTGTATCAGTCTTTGCTTTCTTGATGTGATGCGGTGCAGAGGAAACAGTCGCTTGTTGAGGATCCAGCTCGGCTTGGTATTGGATTTTTAACAGCATTCTTAAGAATTTGAACTGATTTTTCTTTTTAGCCCAGTCAGGATTGGTGGATGAATGTGAAAAGGTCATCGCTGTACTCTGGGCGTAACAAAATGTTTTTTACACAGTGAACACCATTTAATTTTAACTTTGTGCTGTTTCTTAACAGCATGGAGCTGCATCCACATATGGCCCCGCACCCACAGGCTTCCATTCGCCATACTGGCAGGGCCCACCACAGAACAGACGAGACAACAGACCCCCTGGGTTCAGAGACCGGCCCCGATCCCCTATCCAGCTGCCTGTGAAGCCTGTGGAGGCCCCAGCAACGTTAGGTAAGTGGATGTGCCCCTTTAATAGCATATCATTGGTGTTACTGTATTTGTATTGTATTCTGAAGAGAATTATGAAGTAGAGACCACTGACCAATTGATTTACAGCAATATGTGATTGAAATTTGTTTACTTTTGACTCCACTTTTATTGCATTTTAATTATATCCCCCTGTGCATTAGACAAATGTTACAGACTGTAAACACCATTTCAACGCACCCTGTCTGACACATCACATCCAGATATTCTCTAAGAAAAAAATATTTATTTATTCATTTGTTCATTCACTCGCTTTCAGATGACATCAGTCATTTAAAAAGTTCCCCCTGAAGACCAGCCAATGGAGATTTACTAATGTCTCAAGTTCCTATAGTTATTTATGATCATAAATAAGGAAAAAGTTGGATCGTTCTCAGCAACATTAGCAGATTGACTTGGGTTGAAAGCTATGTTGACACTACATATCAGCTACTTCAAGTCTATGAACTCTATTATTGGAAGAATTGAAAAATATAAACCACCACAAAGTTCAAAAGTGCTAAATAGAAATTAAGATAGAAATCAGTGTGAGGATAGCTCATTCTGACCTTGGATTCCACCTTCAGATGCTGTAAAAAGACGCACACTACCTGCATGGATCCGAGAAGGCCTTGAAAAAATGGACAGAGAAAAGCAAAAGAAGCTGGAACGAGAACGAATGGAGAAGGAGCGTGCAGAAATGGCAAAAGATGATGACAAAGAGCATGAAGCAGATGAGGACGGTAATGGGCCGCGTCTGCCTCGTAAGAGTAAATTTGTAAGTAACTGATTTCTGGCCTTGACTGAAGAATTTTCTTTGAAAAGCTGTTGCCATTTTATGAGTTGCATTGGAGGTGAAAATATGGGGTCATGAACTTGGCTTCCTTTATCCTTTGCCATTATATTGATCTGAGCTCTTCCACTGTATTTTTATCAGGACAGCGACGATGAAGGGAATGATGATGATGCTGAAGATAAGACGTCTGTGAGGAAGGAGTTTACCGGTCACAGTCCTTCACCTCCTGCTGAAGACAGCGAACCTGAAATGACAGATGAGGAAAAGGAGTTCCAGTTGGTCAGTTTAACGCTCAAGAGTGTCCTCTATTTAATAAGGCTGTCAGTGGTCAGCGTGAATCTTCCTGACTAGTATTATTTTATATTCACCCTTTTAGATGCTCATCACAAAAACGTTGCTGACAGAGATCCTTCTAGAGGTCACAAATGAGGAAATCCTGCATGTGGCTAAAGACGCTCACCGCAAAGCCACACGAGGTCTGCTCTTGTCTTTTCCAGTCTCAGCCATGCTTGTGACCAAGATATTTAAAGTCTGAAGATATAATTAATGATAAGTGCATAAAATCTCTTCGATTTAGTCTCCATTATGCCCTGTAAACCAGGGTGACTGAGTTACACACTTCGGAGTTTGTCTTATTTGGTATTTGTATATTTAACCATTCTCTGCTAATGCATCAGAAGGAGAAAAAGCAGAGTGAGTGTTTTCACAAACACTAATACAAAACCTGATATTTCGGGTACATGGTACTGAGGGTCCATAAGAGACTGAATGGCTGAATGAAGTCATGCTTTAAGTTGTACATCACCCTTATACATACAGGGTTCTTCCACCATTGAAGTGATTATGCATTAGTACAGATTGGTTCTTTCCCTTCTGTCCAACTGTTTTGACTTGGATTGTGTGACAGCAGTTTGTTAACCCTCTCTCTTTTCTCCATCTTCTTTTTTATTTTGATTTATTTTTTTTGGTTTTGTTTTGTTCTGTTTTTCTTGTTACCAATGGCAGCTCATGTGAATAGTGCTTTATCTGTGACCCCCTTCTCTAGCGACTCTTGCCTTTGAGAAAATGGCAGTATGTGTTTTAACATGTTGTTCCTGTTGTTGATGTGAATCAAAGCTCCTGCAAAACAGCTGGCACAGTCAAGTGCACTGGATTCTCTGACCGGTCTCAGTGAGTATCCCTTTTTCTGTCACCGGGGGCGGGGGGAGGGTCTTGATTTTATTTTATGACTGGGGTTTCTTTCATGGAAAAAGCTGCTAGTGCAAACACATAACATCAAAGAATTCTACCTCATTTCTACGTTCAAGCAACACAAAAATACCCCCCCAATAACTGATTTGGTTTTAGTTTTTGCATTTTTTTGCAGGGAAACGCATGCTCTGAAATAAGAAGTATTTATATTAGTTTTCTCTAAGAAGATATATGAGTGACAAATATAAGGATTTAAGTGCCTTTCATTGAGAACGTGGATTGGGATTTAAAGGTGTTGTAAGTGGAACCTGATTGTGAGAATAGATCTGGGTCCCTCCCAACACTCAACAACCTGGGGGCTCTGTTGTGGCAGGCGGGCTTGGTGACTATGGTTCAGATGAAAGCGAGGATGATGAACGCAGTGCCCGAGGGTCTGAGTCTTCTGATACCGATGAGGAGGAGTTACGCCACCGTATCCGGGAGAAGCAGGATGCCTTCCGCCGCAAAGAGCGAGAGATACAGCAGCTGCAAGAAAAACAAGCACAAGAAACTCTGCTTGCACGTGGTGAGTCCTGAAGTCACATCTGAGTTTCAGCTTCATTTAGATTAAATGCCTTAAATATTTGAGTCTTTTGAAAGCAGATAACATAGGGTTTGTCCGGCCCATTGACGTGTCTAGAATTTGTCTTGAATTCAGTTTTAATTGAATCCTGAAGTTAATGTTAATTTTATTAGTCTTGGGGAAAATGTTTTAATCACAACAAAACCACACATGGCTCCAATACCATTCATACCAATAACAATCAATAACCAGTACGGCCAGTACATTTCAAACCCAACAACCATGAATGCAAACTGCATCCTGGTCCAAATTCATCCACCCAGTAGCTGTTTCAGAATGTCTGTCTCATCCATACATATCTACTTCTGAAAGTTGTAGTTCTGTTGACACTACTTTTCTCTAACATGTTTAATTTCAGTGAGATCTAGATGAGAAGAGAACACTTAGCGCTTGGTTGAATCCTGCTGAAAATGAATTTGATCCCACTGCAGTGAAAGGCTCAAATTGCTCAACTTTGTGTAATGACTTTATAGTTGCAGACATCAGAAAAAGAAAAAGCTGACCAACTGACACAAATGCCTGATATCACCAAGTATTATTTGATAGCCAGAGGTGTCAAACTCGTTTTCTTTCAGGGGCCACATTCAGCCCAGTTTGATCTCCAGTGGCCCAGACCAGTAAGATAATAGCAAAATAGCTTATAAATAATGTCAACTCCAAGTTTTCCTCTTTATTTAGTGCAATAAAAAATATTTAATTATGCAAATATTCCATTTACAAACTGTCTTTCACAAAAAAGATGTGAATAAACAGAAAAAAACAGAAATTTCTTATAAAAAATAAGTGCAATTTTAACAATATTATGACTCAAATTATTATTTGTACATGTGCATAACACACTATGTTAAAACATTTAGTAACAGGCATAATACTGTTAAAATTGCACTTAATTTTCTTTGGACATTTCAAGTTCATATTTGTTCAGGTTATTCACATTTTTTATTTGGAAATGAAAATTTTTTCACAATTTAATGTAAATTTTTTGCACCAAAACAAAAAAAATTGTAGTTGTCAGTATTTATAGGTTATTATGTAAATTTTTTACTTGAGATCACATTGGTCTGTATGTGGCTCCCAAACTGAAACGAGTTTGATCCCTTTACTGTTAATATTGGCATTGTAATTTTTACATTTTGCAAATTCATCCCACTGACCGTATTGGAACCTTTGGTGGGCCAATTTTGGCCCGTGAGCCGTATGTTTGACACTGCTGTTCTATATTGACATTGGGAACATCATCAAAATCTGTCCTCATCATAAACTAAAATGGATGTGAAAGAGGTCCTATTTTAAAAGCTCTTAAAAGTGTTGAAATCACTTAAATAAACATGATTTTCTGTTTTTTGTTTTCTTAATACCTCCACTGTACTCACTGCTGTGTCCTGATCAAATTTAAATCAAATCAAATTTTATTTATATAGCGCCAAATCATAACAGAAGTTATCTCATGACACTTTACATATAGAGCTGGTCTAAACCAGACTCTCAAAATCTGATGTGTCTTTGGTTTAACTTGTGTCTTGTGTATTTTTCCACAGAGGACATGGTGAAGGAGAGGGTGAACAGAGAAAGGGGGGAATATGATGAGATTCAATTAGAGAACCCACACAAACAGGAAGTAAAAGACAGGGAGGCGGAGCCCTTAGTGGAGAGGCGTAGGTCCCGCAGTGAGAAGGAGGGCAGTGAAGGGAAGCAGTCAGGCAGAGCGAAGGAGCGTTCAGGACGTGGCGGCAGCGACTCCCCCGCCAACGGCCACAGCAGCAGCTCTCGCTCCTCCTCCAGCCACAGCAGCAGCCGCTCCTCCTCCTCCTCCTCTTCTTCTTCAGTGTCTTCCCGCAGTTCATCTAGGTCCTCCTCTCCCCGAAGGAAGAGGAGGCGTAGCCGCTCTTCTTCCCACAAGGCCCGGCGGCGTAGTCGCAGCCGGAGCTCCCACAGGCATCGCAGCGATCGTAGCGAGAAAGGCCGAGATAGGAGGAGGGGCAGTGCAGAGCGATCAGGACACCACAAAAACGGCCGCAGCGATTCGAGGGACAGAAGGAGCCGCAGGAGTAGATCCAGGTCCAGAGACAGGGACCGAGGCAGAGCCAGGGGCAGGGACAGGGACAGTCGCAGCAGGGACAAGGACAGGGACAAGGACCGCAAGAGAAGCAGGGAGCGCAGGGATAACAAACACAAACAGAAAGCCTCGAGCAAAGAGCGAGACAGGAGGAGAGACAGGAGCCGGAGTCACGAGAAGGACAAGAAAAAGAAGGACAAAGACAGAGACAGAGAGTCAGACAAAAAGAAAGACAAGCCAAAGGCCAAAGAGAAAGACAGAGACAAGGACAAAGAGAAGGGCAGCTCCGTAGGTACAGAGGAGAACGGCAAGTCCAAGAAAAGGAAGGAGAGTGACTCCTGCACAGACTCACAAAGTGACAGACACTCTAGGCAGGACAAGAAGGACAAAAAGGGCTCCGCCAAAGCTAGCAAGAGACGCTCAGATTCAGACTCCAGTAGATCCCCGTCCCCTGAAGTTAGCAAGGAAAAGAAATCAAAAAAATCCAAACGTAGTCGCTCAAGGTCGACGGAAAAATCTCACAAGTCTGGTAAGAAGGCAAGCCGCAAACACAAGTCTAAGTCACGATCAAGGTAGTATTCGTTTTATTCCTCTTTTCTTTCCTGTTGTATGTTTTTATTGTATGTGTTGTAATTTCTCTTAAGTCCTTTTTAACAAATAATTAATGACTGAAGGAAAATCATGAAAGTTGAGTGAATGCTATGCAGATTACTGTCACATGATTGAATACAAGCCTGATCTGAATGTGTAACGAAAGCGTCTGAGGCCTTTTTAAAATGTATAAATCACTGTCTTCACGTCAGGTTGAGGGGGGCGGGGCTAAATTGATCAAACAACAGATAGTGAAGAGTGCAGCTGTGACAGTATTTACAGTGATGGTGGGGAGGGGTGCATATGTTTGTGATTAGCTTGTATTGTTGACTGATCTGTGTGGTATTAATGTTGCGTCCGTGTCTCTGTTTCAGGTCGGCGTCGCCCTCCCGTCGTAGCAGACGCTGAGGAGCACAGTTAACTTCCTGATCCGTGCACTTTACCATTTTTAATTCCATGAGTTGAGCAGGCTTGTCTCATTATAGAGGCAATTGTGTAGGTGAACCCCCTCATACATTTCTTTCATCCTTTTGTAAATATGTTATTTTTAAGAGTGACTGAAGAACAAGACATTTTCAATGGTAGGAGTTTTTAATTGTCATTATGCAAAGATTAATAAGAACTGATGGACACTAAAACTCACATTGTATCATTCTAAACCGTAACAGGATTTTCCAAATATTATTGTAAAATGTCAAATAAAACTGTTTGTTCGTTGTATTGTCTCTGTTTGACCTCAATGTCCCAATAAGCACCAAACTGTTTCCTAAGCCTCATTAATATGCACTAAGGTTTTTTTTCACTATTACATCCTTATTTTGTTATTCTGCAAAACAGCACCTATTCTGTTTTAGTTTATTACAGAAGCCATTAAACCACATAATGTAGATAAGACTCTACACTGCTCTTTATAAAGGCCCAGAATTCCACAAGACTAAACATGAATTGTGATTTAAATTTACTGTGAACACAAGCACTCAAGTCATGGTAATGCAGATTTGGACTTGAAGTTTGTCAATATCAAAACATGAAAATGAATCTTAACCAACTCCTACAATAAGAAAAAAATAACTACTAAACCTTTACATTAACTGTATAGTATGGGTTAATTTATTGGTATATTCACTTATATACTATATATATATATATATATATATATATATTAAAGTAAAAATGAAGATTCAGAGGTTATTTTCCTACTAAAACATTAAACAGTCCACCTTCCTCACCGGTTTGAACCGTTTATCATTGGTCCCACCGGAACGGCATTGCACCTCCTTGTTTCTGGTCGACCGGAAAAGACCCGAACACTCAGTAACTAAATGACAGCAGCTTGTTTCAGAACAGTGTTATGACCTTAAAATGTACTCCAGAAAGTTTAGTTGCCTAATTTTAGGACTTTGCAACCGTAAAACGTCTGCGACCACCGCGGTCCAGAATCCTGGAGGTCGGAGCGGGTTTAGCTGGACTGCGGTGTGCAAACAACGGACACTGTGGCTCCGGAGAGACGGTGCTCTGGAGGTTCGCCATGGTCTGCCCTGTCAGATGAGGTACCGCAGCAAACCGAGGTTTATACAGGGTTTATCATCGCTTTTAGTTACATAATATTTCTGCAGTTTGGTGTGATCGTTGAACGAAGACGTAGCAGTACGTGACACGATGGGCACCATGGGAAATGAAGTTCAATCAGCATTTTGTTAATGTTTACGTTTTCAACCCAACTGCAGAGCTTTGGAAGAGAGGTTTACAGAAGAAGAAATGTCCAAAATAAAAAACAAACAAACAACATAATTAATACGGTATTTGAAAGTTTTAAAATGTGTTCATTTGAAAGTTATGTTAAAAATAAAATGGGGAGTATTAAAAAGATGAGTCACATGGTATGGCCACAGTGTCTCCGTCTCACGGTGGTTTTACCTATGATTTGTTAAATACTGAAGTAGTCTAATGCCTTTTTTTGTTATTTGACCAAAAGTATCAACAATCACCAGCTGCCCTTTCTCAAATGGCAGATCACCCAAGTTGTTTAAGTCTGACCTTATCAGTAGTGACAGTAGTGGAAAAACGTTTTTGGACATCCATAAAAAATTTATATTTCATCTCAAATATTATCATGAATTATTTGCTGAGAAATCTTTTTTGTTTTTCAAAAGGTGGGGCTGCATTAGACACAAAAAATGCAAATGATTTTTGAAAAAAAAAACTGTTAACAAGAAAAAATAACAAAACTGAATTCTTGACATTTTCAACATGTCATGTCCTGGATATGTTTCATTATCTTTCTGAAACATCCAGTTTTGACCTCGATGGAACAGAGCATGTGCAGAAGGGAGCATGTGGGTTTGGAGAATGGAACAATACTTGGCAGAGTTCATTGACTTAAGACTGATTCTTATTGCAATATATCACAAATGCATGGGGGGAACAAAAATTTTTTTCCACCACTATGTGCAAAAATGCTCAGGTGCTGTTCTTATGTTTATAGAGAAGACAGCATTTTTTATCGCTATTATAAAGCATCAAATGAGGTCTTTGGGTGAAAGATGTTCATCTCTAATTTAGTTCACAAACTTGTGAATTAATGTGAAGGTGCACTGAAGTTGTTCTGTAGGCACATGGTGGGCCAATGCCGTCCCCAACACACTAACACTATATGTTTCCCCATTGATTTGTCACCTATTTGTGTATTTTACCAGTTGAAGTCCATTAATTGGGGTTTTAATTGACTGTCGTGTCTTGATTACGTGTCCTTTCCACGTCCAGTGCCCGGTCCATCTCCCAGACCACCGTGGACCCCAGTGAGGTGAAGAGGTTCCAGTCACTGGCCAGCAAGTGGTGGGATGAACAGGGAGAATTTGCAGCTCTTCATGCCATGAATGACCTGAGGGTGCCTTTTATACGGTCAGTATTTGTACAGATTATGGGTTTCAGAATTCATTATTCTGCTTTTTAGCAGTGCCGGGGTGTCATGCTTTAGGCCCCAACAGTTGATGGGCAGGGGCATCAACCAATGTGTCAAACCGTGACCTGAAGGGGCAACGTGGTATTTGGGAGCAAAGAAGACATCGTGGATATAGTAGAGTAACACAGATTGAAAGAGACAACATTCCTCCACACATCAGCACATTTCCAGCCAATAGCATCTTAACATCCTCTCGCTGCATATGTGCATGTTTTGGGGCTGACTCGGAATGTTGTGATTGATAAGATCTGCTGTTGGGGCCCTACATGATAATGATTACATTATGCATCCAACCAAGATGCCAGTGCTGCTCCCCCCCCTCCCCGTGGTCCCGTTGGTGGTGGTGGTGGTGATGATGATGTGTGTTTGTGGTGACAGTGTGACAGATCCAGTGTGAGTCTGAGTGAGTCGGAGCTGCCTGATGCTGCTCTGCCCTCGGGCTGTGACTAAATGAGAGGCAGCAGCGCCACGGTTACTGTTGCTGCTGCACCTTTTAGACACGGATGGTTAAAACGACGGAGTGGATGCTGCTGTTTCGGTGGCGTCTATCTAAATGCACATATCAATACAGCAACCAATAAAAATGACTAGGGATGCAGTTTGGATTGATTTATGTATTTAGTTAGGACCACACTGTTAACATATTTCCAAAAGAAGCATTAAAGCCAATGTATTGCATAAAGAGTGTTAGAGCTATTAGTTGAGCTTTAACATTTATAATTACATACATGTGATTATAATATATAGTTTTCATTCCTCTGAAAACCACCATACATTTCAGATACCAAAAATACAATGAAATACATGTAACATAATACAATAAATTGACCTTTTATTTATTTATTTTATTTGGTAGGACAGTGCACATTAATGAACATCTGTATCGAAAACATCAGATGTAAATATACCGGATTACAACGAAATTGCTAATTTGCAGCCGTAAAAATAGCTCTGTTTTTTTTTTTTTTTTTTAAAATCAGATTTTAACCTTTGTTTGTGAAAGATTTTAGATCTGTAGTTAATTTGTGCTTGGTAATGACAGCCCTTTGCCGGGAAAGCTGCTTTGTTGTAACATTAATGTTGTGATGATTCAGGTTCTATAGTGTGTTTATAGCCCATGGTTGTATTACAATACCAATTAAATTGCATTGTATCAATGGGCACTAGTTTCATCCTTGGATTTATCTGGAAATATGCTCTTATGCTGCATCTGTTAATGTATCTGAAGAATAGCTTAGAATTGAAAATGAGTGAAACTCCCCAAACTAATTAGATTTTACTGTTTGGTGATGATGCAGTGATGCCATCAGGCATGCTGTTTGTTTTTTCTTTTATTTCTTATAAAAATGAAGAGGAGGAGAATTTCATAAAGTGGCTCTAACATTTGTCCTGAACATATTTTCAGGCTTAAAATAAATGCACCCATAGTGACAGATCTCTTTGGCCCAGGCGAAGGCCAAGTTGCTTTTTTTGTCGCTTTCTTTCACAGCTGTGGATTGTGGGTCGCTTGTTAGGTGGATGTCTGCCAACACCTAATCTTCTCTCTGCCCTTGTTTGCATGCATGTTCCTGCACCCCAGCAGAGATTTAATGAGGATGATGCATGTCCAGGTCTCTGGGTTCATGCCCGAGGCAGTCAGTCATCAGACGGTTTGTCATGGAATGACTGTAGGGAGGAAGGGACACGGGAGCGAGGTAGGATTAAGTGTGGAGCTGTAATTTGGCCAGGGGGCAGTTTGTGGGTGTAGGCTGGCAGATACTGGCAGATACTGTAGCTCGGGGCAATGTGTTGTGGGGGGTTGAGGAAAGGTTGCTTCTCTGGAGCTAAAGCCTCCTATACACTGTACCTGCACTTCTACTTTCAGATCAGACTCTACTGCAGGGATGTCAAACTCAGTTTAGTTCAGGTTCCACATACAGCCCAATATGATCTCAACTGGACTGCACCAGGAAAATAATAAGAAAAAAACCTATCAATAATAACTCCAAATGTTTTTCATTGTTTAAGGGCAAAAAGGTAGAAGTGCAATTTTAACAATATTCTGCCTCAGCTCCTCCTCTACACATGTGCATTATAACTTAGATGTCACAGTGGATCTACAAAGCACAAAATATGTAATAACAGACAGAATCCTGTGAAAATTACACTTATTTTTTCTAAGAAACTTCAGGTTCATGTTATTCACATTTTTTGTGAAAGGATAGATTGCAAATGGAAATATTTTTATCACGTAATTCCACTTTTTTGACACTTGGTCATTATTTATAGGTGGTTGTTATGATAGTATTTGACTTGTCCTATCCATTTGAGATCAAATTGGTCTGTATGTGGCCCCTGAAATAACATGAGTTTGACATCCTTGACTGTTTATGTCTTCAGTGTAATTTTTGCATTTCCCATGGGCCAGATCGGACCATCTGGCGGGCCACTTTTGGCCCATGGGCCATATGTTTGACACCCCTCTACAGTCTTAAGTAGCAACTGACTGATTTTATCTGTCACGTGTGTGTTTTATTTTTGCTTGAATGTATCAGCTGTGCATTAATATCAGTCAGATCTGACCTGGACAACGTCCTTTTCAGTAAATATGATGTCATTTCACCAGTGACATTTCCTGATCTGTTAAAGGTCTGTTAAAGAATCTGTTAAAGGTTAGTTCTAGGACTGGACGATATATTGAATAAATTAAATTATTCAAGATTTTATTTTCTGAAAGTTTTGAAAAAAAATACAAAATTGAAGATTATTCCTCTGGAGACCGTAATGACCTTAACTGTGTTCTTTCTAACCAGTTTGCGTCTTGTATTGCATTATTTCTGAACATGTTTCTCCACTCGTGTGTGTGTGTGTCTGTCTTTGTGT
>JAPQRQ010000009.1:29340063-29374465 GCA_037367365.1 Apogon talboti
ATAAGAAGTGTATATAAATAAAATATATTAAAAAGAATTGTAAAAACATAAATATATATTAATAGAAAGCTCTAAATATACAAATGCATATATATATATATATATATAGCTCTGAATATATACATATATGTACATATAACAAATATACATGTTAAAACACAATTAGAGCAGCAATTTGTACAATATGTTGTAGACAATATATTATCAGTATGACAATTAAAGAAATATACATAAATACAGTAAGTGTACAAAAATTGTGTTGTTAAACTTCGATGGTTAAAAACCCTTTGACTGCACATAAAACTGCAGCGTTTGTCCACACACCAGTTGGTCCACTCCTGACTTGTCGTCTCTCAGCCCTTAGGTCGTCTGGGAGCCGACGTCCTGGGCATCGATCCGGTGCCGGACAGCATCGGGACAGCTCAGCTTCATTCATCCCACGACCCGGACCTGTGCGACCGGGTCAGATACCAGAGCTGCACCCTGGAGGAACTCTCAGCAGAGGGGGAGGAGGAAGGAGGAGAGGCGGCGCCGCCCCCACGCCGATTCGATGCCGTGGTGGCGTCTGAGGTGGTGGAACATCTGGCCGACCTGGAAACGTTTGCTTTCTGCTGCAGCCACGTGCTGAAGGTGTGTCGTGTAATCCAGCTGCGTCTGCGGTCGACGGAGCGCGCTCTGATGTACATATGCTGACTTTGTTATGTTTGCTGTTTTCCATCTGTCGGGTTTCAGTGGGACGGGGTTAGCATGTGTTCATGAGTGCACGGTTGGCTCTGAATGTTTGAAAAGCTCCAGTGAAAGCTGTCGATACTGAGGCCAGATGATCATAATCTCCTAGGTCAGTGGACCAGAGGAGCTGCGAGGGCAGAAAACAGCCTAATCTTCACTTAATACCTCAGAGCATAGTTCAGTCTCTTTCTGGCCCAAATCTCTCATTCATTCACTTTTGCTTTTTGCCTAAACACCACATGAATGGACTCTACCTCAGGGCGGCTTTGTGGAGATGGTTCAAATTGAAATGTGCCGTTGTTGCAGTGTGGCATTATGGTTTTGTGCATCAGGCTCTGAAAGCTCTAAATCTGGGATTCTCCACTTGCTTTGCCCAAAGGGACACTTTCGCAGAATGAACAGAGGCCAACATTAAAACGAGGAAACATTAAAAGGACCATAACTCATCTGTCTTAAGAAAAAACTTTAGAGACGGCTGATACCAGTACAGATATTTAAAACAACATTTTGCCTGAAAGCCGATGGTATTGTGTATGTATTTTGTTTCTGTTATTTATCTCCTCCTTTTAACAAAGAGATTTTCATTACAAGCATAAAAATGGTTTCATTTTAAAGCCTCAAACATACAAATGAATGGGGGAAAAAACAGATTTTAAAAGGAAAAAAAATATTGTCCAATTCCGATGTTTGATGACTTACGGCATTTAACAAATGTATGAGACCAAACCAGTGTAAGGTTTATGCCACTGCTGCCCTAAATTAACAGCACTGGAATTTACCCAAATCATTCTTTGTGTTTCTGTAATGGTTAATACACCAGGAATATTTTTAAAGCTAAAATATGATGATTATTATTATTATTATTGTTATCCATGAATTTTCAAATTTACTGTTTTACAAAAAATACAAAAAACAGTGATGCACATTATTATTTCTTATTATGCTTGCTTAATTTCTGACTTCTGTGAGAAGCTCAGTGAATCAGCTCAAATTTGGGAATAAAAAGGTGGATTCAGATTGAAATTCCTTAATTCTGTTGAAAATTATAAAACATTCAGAGTTCATTAAAAATTAAAGAGTTTCATTAAAGCATTTTATAATGTTGGAAGGACTTTGAGGTAAATAGGGAAAGATAGTCTAATAAATTTAAGCGCATTATATGAAAGACAATTAAAACCTTTAACTGCATTTATTGTCTGTAGCTGAATTTGAGAATCCTTTCTGATCTGCTGTAAAGATTCTGTACTTTGGAGACTTAAACATTCCATTTCTGTTTTTACAGCCAGGTGGCTCCCTCTTCATCACGACCATAAATAAAACCAACCTGTCCTACGCGTTGGGTATTGTCGTAGCCGAGCAGCTGCTGCGCATCGTTCCCAGTGGGACGCACGACTGGGAGAAGTTCGTCAGCCCGGTGGAGCTGGAGCGCCTCCTGGAGTCCAGTAAGTCCTCCTGTATTTACATCATTACACTGAGGGCCGAATGGTTTTCCACGCAGATAATAAACATCAGGTGTTGCTAATCAGCTGTTAGAGCCTTTAATTTTTACCCCAAACTTCAACTAATATGACGTAAAAAACTGACTGAAACCACTGAGTGTAGATTTAGGATAAAATAAGAAAATGTACACATATGGACAAAAGTATTGGGACATGTTGAATTCAGGTGTTTCCTCCTCTAACAGGGGTCTGGGATACAAAACAATAATAACAAATGTCATAATGTAGTTATGTTAGTAGTGATGTGATGTTTCTAAAGTATATGGACAAAAGTATTGGGACACATCATGTCAACAGCTGTAAGATGTCCTGTTCATGCTGACTTGAGATATAAACATCAATATTTCCTTAAGGTTTAATGGGAGATTTTTGTTCTTAAGTGAGAGGTGATGAAAGTAGATGGTTAGTTGCAGTAGAAAATTCTTATTTACAGTCAGAGCATGAAAAATATTTTAGAAATTAGAGGTAGAACATTTAAAATCAGTCATGGATAAAAAAACAAAATCACTGTTGAGAGAAATTAAGTAAAAACCATCTCTGAGGCATTTTGCAAACAAAGATAACAATTTAAACCAAACTAAGCAATGCAATGATTTTTATCCCAATATAAACTATATTATGACATTTGTTATTACTGTTTTATATCCCAGACCCCTGTTAAAAAAGAAACACCTGAATTCAACGTGTCCACATACTTTTGTCCATATAGTGTAACATGTAAACCTTCAGGTCTTCAAGTATAAAATAATCCCCAACACTAACTAGAGACACTGTAAAAGCTATAGATCCCAACTGAAAGATGACATCGAAACACTAAACATTGGAAAGAGGCACTGAAATATTTCATGTCAGTGTCTTAATTCAGTTTTAGAAACTTCAGGACAGTTACTATTCCACATATCTGCAGCACCGACAGTCTCAAACATCCCGTCTTTCCTCTGTCACTGTTAACTCCTCCTCCTCTCCATCCTCTCACCCTCCCTCTCCTTTCTCCAGACGGTTTCTCGGTTCAGTCGGTCCAGGGGATGTTGTACAACCCCCTGTCCAAAGCCTGGAGCTGGACTAACAGCACCGCCATCAACTACGCCCTCCACGCCGTCAAACTGGGGGAGGATCCCCAGACGGACCAGACTGAGGACCCGGGTCACAGCTGAGCCCGTCGACCGGGGATCGGGTCTGAAACCTGGGGAGGGGGCTCAGCTGTGACCCCACATCAGACTGAGACTGATAAAGGGAAGGAACTGAAGCTGAATGTGGGATGAAGTTGTGGTTTTGCAGCCGGTGATGAAATAACATGAAGCTGTTGAATTCCAGTGTTTTACCGTGTGAAGGCAGATTAGGTTTTCAGGAATAGGGCCGGATGATGCTACAGATTAAACGTTCATGATAAAAATCTACTTGGGCTTTTCAGTTTGACACATGATTTATTTAAATTGTCCTCGGGTCGGTTGCATTTTCAAGAACAAGTATTAAAATCAGAAATGAAATGGCTTCAGTCCTGGCTTCTAATGGTAAATCTACATTTCTGTGCTTTTGCCTGTGACGATGACATCCTCTGAGCTTATAATGGGTCTCATGGTGAAGTGTTATATAAGAGAAATCAAGCCTCTGGCAGAGAATAAGTCATGTCTGTGTAGAATGTTTTTAAAGAGACAATGAACCAGGCAACAGCACTTCTTTTATTTGTTTCAGTATCATTTTTTGTGATCAGGGAGCAAACAGGGGACATAATGTGAAGAAAATGTCTTTTTAAGATTAAAAGAAAGAATAAAGCATGAAGTCTGGCATGGGTTTGGTATCACAGTGTGTGTTGGTGAAGTTTCCCAGAAATGCATATAATACTATGTGTTATTTTTACTTAAGCTCTACAGTGGGGGTGTCCAACTCATTCAGTCACATTCATCCCTGTGTGATTCCAAGTGGGCTGGACCAATAAAATAATAGCATAATAACCTATAAATAATCACAACTCCAAATGTTTGTTTTATTGAAAAAAATCTAACTGAATTATGAAAATGTTTCCATCATTTCTCATAAAAAATGGGAGTAACCTGAACAACCTGAAATTTCCTCAGAAAATAACTGCAATTTTAATAATATTATGTCTCACTATAATTTACACATTACATTACAACTTACAGATCACAGTGAATCTACAAATACACAAAACAAAATAACAGGAAGAATATTATTAGTTTAAATTCTGGAGTTTGTAATTTGGAGTTGTGATTATTTATGTGTTTTTGTGTTATTTCAGTGTTCTGACCCACGTAAGCTCAAATTGGGCTGTATGTGGCCCCTGAACCCCTGATTCATTTCTTCAGGGTAACTTTTCCCTTTTGCAAATTTATCTCACGGCCCGGACTGGACGCTTTGGCGGGCCGGTTTTGGCCCGCGGGCCGTATATTTGACATCCATGATGGTGGTTGTGTATTTCTAGTTGCTGAACAATACGATGTGAATTTCTAAACCTTCTTAAAAACGTCCCTTCTCGTCTCTCTGTGCGCGCCACACGCCCTCTCCAAAGCGCGCCCACACGCCGCGGGACTGCGCCTGTAACTCAGTGTCCATGGCTGCGGTGAAGACGCACCGGGACGCACACAAACCCGGGCCCTGGCTCACGGTTCTCCGGTGGGTCGTGTTGAACCAGACACAGTGAAGGTCCAGGGGGTTGTGTCATGTGACTCCGGGTTTACGTCTTTTCTGGAAGTTGTCTCCTTAAGCCTCCAGGCATGCACGTGCTCAGGGAACAGTTGGAGACCGAACCTGGTGGATTTCTTCAACATGAACGTCCTGTTGCTCTTCAGAAGTTGCTCCAGAGTGAGTAGAACTTAACGTCCTTCATGTCCATGGTTAAAGTTGTTGCGCAGCTGATCTGCACGCGTTAACACTTCTTCAACAGGATTTTAAGATTGTTTTTTGTGCATTCAGTTTCTCACATAATTTATTCCCTGTCATACATTTAGATCATATTTGATTCTTGTCTAATTTAATGTGTCTTTGTTGCAGCCTGATTCAGATTTTAAGACAGAACAAAACCACCAGACCCAGAGCAGCTGCGCGGATCACAGTTGTTTTCCTCCTGTTTTGAAGCAGCAGTGGCCAGCAGGGTTGTGTTTCTTACATCACGGAGAACCACTGGGTTTTCTGGGATGCGTGGGCTCGTCAGGGCGGGGTGGGTCTGGAGACAATAGGCCAGGAGTCAAGTGTCTGAGATTCACGCACGGAAACCGGATGTTTTCCAAAGCCTCTGCAATACAAAATAAGAGTTGGATAATGTAAACAAAAGGAGCCAGTGACGATAAAACAACAAAAGATGAACCCTTAAAGAACTAGAACTGTTTTTGTGATGACTTCCAAAGGATTTTCTCAACATTTAATATTATCAAAGTGATTTATCATCATTTATTTTAATATCCTCTGCAATTTGACATTTTTCAGGTATTTTCCCATATTTAATTTACTGATAGATGTTCAACAGAAAAGTCAAGTGAATTTTTTAGCAAATTATGTCACTAACTGAATGTAGAAACAATCATTTCCATCCACTGTCATTGATCCAACTCCATGGGTTTTACTGGTGAATCAATGTTGTAGAAGATGACGGTGTTTCCACAGTAACTATGGAGCCTCTGAACATCCAAATGGGTCATATCTGATGACCATGAAAAGATGACAAACTGCATTTACATCCGTTATTTACACGTATTTATAGGCTTATTGGATCAAAGGTTAATAAATATTTTAAATCAGTAGATGTTTTTGGTCACCAGTGGATGTTTAGGCCTTTGAGCATTAAAATAAAGCTTTACATGATGATATTTTAACTACAAAAGAGAAAAAAGTGTAAGAATATGTATTGTGTCTAACTTTAGTATTTGGGATAAACTATGAAAAAAGTAGCAAAATGTATTTCAACTTTGTTAGTGTTTTGCAAGACTAAATTACAAAGTGCAACAATAAATCAACAATTATAGAATAGATAAACATCAGAGATAATGTTCGTTTTTAGGAATTGTATGCTATTGAGCAAAACTTTAAGATTACTGAAGGTCTCTATTATAAATTGTACAACACTAGTTTTTAAATATATTTAACTATTGCTGCATTTTATTAACTTACTGACTCTGCAATTAATCACAAAGGTCATTTCTGTGCATTTACAGCCTGCACTTGTGTGAATGTTAAATCAGTCTCTTTAGTCGTCAATCTTTAGAAATCTGTGAGAATTTTACGAGGATATGATGAGGGAAATATTTAACACTGATAGTCATAGTGAGAATGGTCCTTTTGTAACCTAGCTTATGTAGAAAATGTATGTTCTTTCTGACATAAAATCATTGGGTCCAAACAGTGACTATTATTTATGTCAGGATAAATGTTGGGTTTTATTTTGGAAAGTACAACCGGAAGTTTTCTGTGGTGTTTGCAGACACTTGGTGAATGTTTCCAAAACCTGCAAAGAAAACCGAGCAGGGTGGTGAGCGTTGTCGTGGGGAGGGGGAGTTGGGATCTTTCCTCCTGTCGCTTTTCCGGACGCATCGGGCGCCGTCATGCCGTAGAACAGACCGGGTGTAGATGAAGCCGAGCGGGCACCGCAGCAGGGGGGACGCGGGGAGGCTGTAACCGAGGCGGAGGGAGGATGTACTGGGCTGCTGGCTTCGCCTCTTCCCGGCCGTGTGTGGTGGAGCTGGGGCGGAACCACAGCCTGCCTCTGGGGCTGTGCGGCTCCGACCAGCAGCAGTCTTTGTATGGATACATCATCGCCTTCCCTTTGCAGGACTACGGAGGCATCATGTCCGCCCTGGGCTCGGACTCCTGGTGGAAGAAGACCCTGTACATCACCGGGGGGGCCCTGCTGGCTGCTGCTGCCTACCTACTGCACGAGCTGCTGGCCATCAGGTAGGGACGCACGGCTCGTACCTGCTCTGTCTCTAACCTCAGCCTGTTTTATTCCGGTCCATCTGTTTCAGTCTAATTAATCCCTCCAGACGCGCACCGCTGATTAGAGCTCATACACTGAGAGAGCCTTCTGTGGGTGTCATTTCTCCGCAGATCTCGCGGTTGTTTCTGAGGTTTCAGTGCCTGTTTTCCTCCTTCCAAGGACACGACTCTAGATCATGAAAAAAAATTAATAAATAAAAGGCGAGTCACGCGTACGCCCGTGTGCCAGCTCTCGTGCCAACACCTGAGTGCGTCTCGCCGACCTTTAATGAACCCTGAGACAAACAGCTGCTACTATTCTGCATCCGCATCAGTGTGTGTGACTGTGGGGGAGATGTGATCAGTGTGTGTAGTGATTAACAGGACTATTGTTGGTTCAGTGAATGCGTGTCTGTCAATTGGGGGATTATTTTTGGGCCGGGCCAGCGCCGCGGACTAAGTACATCCTGTAACAGTGGCCTGGTAGTTTCTGCTTTCACCCACCCTCCCCCATGATAATCTGTGTAACCTTGCGTTTCGTGCAGAAGCGCTGCTGCTGAATCACGTGCCGGCTGCTGAGGCTGGACCCGCAGCCTCCCGGCATCATCTGTCCGGGCCATGTGATGTGTTGGCTCTGCCACAGTAGGCCGCTTTTACTCCCCCTGTCCCCGTCTGCCAGCTCCTTGTGTTTGGAGAGGGGCTTTAAGTGGTTCGTGTGGGGGATTGAAAAAGCAGGGGTTGCGTGAGGCAGACGGACACATGACGCAGGGACTGGTTTCAGCACCATGAGGCTGTGGACAGCGACTTATAAACCTGTAGCATTTCAGCACCACAAGACAGTGGACAGCAACACTACAGCAGATACAGCTTTAAAGGAAGACAATGAAGAGTCAGTCAGTCAAATAATCAATCAGTGAGTCAATTAAATCTACCAATCAGTTTGTGTTTAATTGTACTGATGAGATCAGTAATGGGTAACCCTTATTTTCAATGACACTCAAAAAAAATTGAAAAACACCAAAATACACATCGAAATTAACCAGGATCAGCTGCTAAAAAGGAGTTAATTGTGAAATACTGGCCCGAGTAATGATTAACAATGACAGCAAACGCCAATTCTTTTCATTGTCCAAGAAAAAAATAGCAGTAAATATCTCACTGGGTCACAAAAACAAACAAACAAACAAAAATAGCAACTGTAAATGAGTATAGTAGAATCATATCTTCACCAATGACAGGGGATGAATGCATGAAAAAAACAAATGCAACATTCCTGTTGTCCCTTTTGTTTTACTGATTTTTTGTTAGATTATTGATTGATTGATAATTTATTTTCAGTAGTGGAGTGGGATGAAGTACAACTTATTTATACTCACCCCCATTCCATAGTTATATCTTGCTTAGTTTAAATTTGTTCAGTTACTTTCTATCAAACCATCAATCACTATTGATAGTAATACCACTACAGTAATAATAACATTCATAATTATCTTGTTCTTTCTGTTATTTATCCCCCTATTATACCAGCAATAGGTGGATCTTCTGCCTTTTATGACACTGTCTTTGAATGAACATAAAACCGATTTAAAAAAACTGCATGAAACAGCCTTAAATATAACACAACATAAACATATCAGGCATTACCATTGTTCAAAGTCATTTATTTACCCATATGACATAGATCATCTGCTGATATACGGTATATATAGTTAAAACCATTTGACTGAAGATAATTTGATAGTTAAACTGAAATGAAAAGGTGAAAGGACTGAAAGGTGAAATGAAATGCACTCCTGCAGTTGGAGGGTTAAGGTCAGGTTTCTAAAATGTGTATTGATTTGAAGAAGCTGCTCTGTTTCATTCCATGAGTCAGATGCACTAAATATAAAAGCAGATCAGACCCAACATAACGCATTAGAGCAGGTCTGGAAAACCATCTGAAGCAGGTATTATGGGAATTTTCCAGTAAAGGCTTTATAGCTATAAATATACCAGTGTGTATCATATCTCTGTGGGAGAGAAAAACCACCCATTAATACTCATATGTGTTTGTTATATTGAAACAAGTATCATAGTAACAAAAACATAGATTTAATGGTTTAGGAGAGGTTAAGTCTGTTATATGTTTAAATAGTTTTCAGGGCTTCATTTAATCCTTGAGGAAAATTCTTTTACTAAACACAGAACGTTTTTATTTATCAATTCCATTTAATTTATTATATTCAATTACGTTACAAGATGAAGACAGACTTTCAACCCTGTTATCAGTGTGGTTGTTTTGTCTTGACATTTAATACATTATTCATAAAATAATGCAGGATAAACTGATGCACATAGTGGGAGCAACTCGATAAAGTTGTATTAAATTATTCAAAGTGGAAGAACAGCGGCCGGTGATGAAACAGGAGATGAAAAGGTCCAGGGTCTTTGGTTTTGACTTGGCCTGACACTGGTTCTAAAGCAGTTTCATTCATTTCTGTCACTGTTTCACTGAATCTAATGCCATTCACAGTTTCTTATGTCAGATGAAAGCATTAATCATTAATCTACTTTAATAGATGCTTTTTATAACATTAAAAAACATCACTAAAGGGCCAGATCAAGTGGTGTTCAATATGTTCAATAAGCTCTGTGTTGAAAACTAAATAACTCGTCTCCATGTTTAATACATGTATGAATAGGTCTCAGTAAGTACTGTCATGTGACACATGCTACAATTTACAGAAATAACATTTTGGGGTAAAAATACTTAAATTACTGCTGCGTGACACAGGGACTCAAAATGAACATAATTTTTTTTCACTTTACGCAAATGTACAAAACATGCTGTTCTCATAAGAAAATGGATACTAAATGAAACATAGGGCTTTAGCTATGATGTTAAACTACAATAGTGATCAATATTGGATAAAAATGTTTAAATGATAAGTGTTTATGAAGACAAATCTGTTCTGACAAGGGGACAGCAGTTTGTCCCTTTGTTCAGTAGACATAATGAAAGGCTTTGGAACTAAAACACTATAATATGCTCATAAACTTTTATTTAACACATATATTCCAACTGAAGTCTTATATACAACTAATATCAGAGCATATTTGACCAATAATTGGATTGGACATAAGCTTTGTATATTATTGTACTGTTGAATAATTAGTTCCTACAGATTCATGGACTTATATCACTGATACAAGCAAGAACAAATATTATTATTAAAGTTAATAGTGCATTTACATATTTTAATCCTTTTTAGGTTTCATTTTATATACATAATCAGTTATATATATATTTTTTTACAAGTGATACTGAAATTTGATAAAATGTTCCAGAAAATAGAGTTCTTAAGCTAAAATAAATGAGCCTATTTGAGAAATGATAGGTGAAACTTGAATTTTGACACTGATGTTCACTTCGGCTTGATCTGGACCTAAAGTCATTTTTGGTTTATTAGAAGTAGAACACAGCCCAAACATTCCCTCTGACTGTAACTTCAGAGAGAGATGACACACTGCGACTCACTCATTTATAACCAGTTGAACTTCTAACAGATGCCGTTAATATCGTTCTGCTCAGTGGAGACTGTGATGCAGCGAACAATCAACAGCCTTTTCCACATAAACACACTTCCCCAGCTGAAATTCTCTGATATCTCAGCTCTGCTCATGTCAAAGAAAAACTGAAATATTCCAGAACATGAGTTGTAAACGTAAAACGACTCACACACCATTTATAGTTCACTCATAGAAATACTCTGTAATTTAAAATTTCAACCTTAGTGTGTTATTGGAGGACATAATGAGACTTTATTACTTTTGTGGAATTTTTCAAATTTTTTTATTATGTAGGAAATCAAGGTCAATGAAGTTACCATATTTGATTCCTTGCCCGCAAGTGGCAAAAAAAATAAATAAATAAATCAAGAAGTAAATATAAAAAATAGTAGAAATGCACATGTATTTGATAACATTAGAACATCACTTTTAGAACATTAGCTCAACATGCGTGCTGACCCAGACACCTGTCAACATCCACATTATCCCCTTGAACATCATTACTTACATTAGTACCATTACTTCATAGTACCTAACAAAGCAGGTACACTCACTGTTCATGCAGAGGTGGACCTTACAGACCCTGGAGACCACATTGGACCTGAGATTGGTCCTCACTGGAACTTTCTTACCACTGTCTTGTAATGTATGTGGCAATTACCAAAAACAGTCACTTGCCCGATACAGAGTTAATATGAGATGAAACACAAGTCTAATGCCATCTCTGTTTGTTTTAACGCCGTTACTGCAGGTCTTTGTTGGTAGATGAACCCGTAGACCTCACAAGGTCATGTTTCATTCATTTCAGTTTAGAGTTATTGTTTTACTGCTAATAAGTAAAGCCACCTGAGACGTTATAATTAAATCCGTATTTTTCTGGGTTAAAGAGACAGAATAACATCCTCTGGGGACACGGGGTCACTGTGCTAAAATAAACTCCAGGTGAAAGGATCCTGAGTCACCGAGTCCTGCTGTTCGGTGTTTACTGTATCCCACAGCACTGGCTGACCCACAAACATTTAGGAACTTCAGTCGCTTTCACTTCAACGGCAGTTTAACATCTCTATTAAAGCCTATCACCGCTGCATTGATGCTCTTTGGCCTGTTTTTCCTGCTTTTGAACACACAGAGTTAAAAATAGAATGGTTTCCAGTCTGTTTGTGTTTGCAGAGTCAGCTGTTTGACACTGATGATTTCATGAAACATCCACCAAGAGAGGAAATCCATCAAAGAAAATGTAACACTGTCCATTCAGAGTCACTTTTGTTTCCCTAAGTGTGTTTACATGTGTTTTCTGTCAACCAATTGATGAAATAATTCCTCCAAAGCAAAAGGTATTGCCACATTTTTTTTTTATTTAGGACCCTGGTGAGTAAAGCCAATAACTTTATTATCTAGGTCAGCCAATTATTTGTGAATATATCAAACACTTTAATGCTTTTAAAGACCATTTTGAGCGTATTTTAACCATATTTAAGACTGAGTTTTGGTCAAATCATCTGTCTCTTGATAACATTACAGCTAAATCTGAAGTAAGCAATAAATATATGGTCCAGGATTATGTTTTATGGCTAAATATTAGTGACTTAATTTAGTCTATATTTTGTTAATAGGGTTAAAGCTGCGGGAGCTGAAATACACCCGTTCCTTGTGCAGCTTCTCCTCATTGCCCAAATTACAGATTAAATGTAAATATAGGTGAAGCTCATGCTGTTTCATACCATTATGGAGAAGTGAAGACGCTTATACAGACTTTTGTGACATGACGTGGTTGCGGCTGATAGAATCTGATCAGTGATTGGTAATGCCAGCTGTCAATCATGGATTTACCCTCCCACCTGTCTGAAAATACAGGAAAAGAAAAAATACAGATATCTCACATCTTACATAAAATACAACTATTTCACGACATTTCAAGGTTTTTTTAAGAGCCTGCAGACACTCTAGTGACTTAATAGACTCTTCTTTTTTAATATTTGATTTTCTCTGTCTCTCATAGGAAGGAGCAGGAGTTAGACTCTAAAGATGCCATCATCCTCCACCAGTTCTCCAGGCCAAAGAACGGCGTTCCCAGCCTCTCGCCCTTCTGCCTCAAAATAGAGACGTACCTGCGCATGGTGGATCTGCCCTACCAGGTCAGACGCAGACGTTATCACCAGAAACACCTTCACATCTGAGGCTGGAATATGCAGCCTGAAACAGGAAAACATATTCGTTTTTTAATGTTTGTTGTGTGTGTGTGTGTGTGTGTGTGCCTCTGCAGAACTACTTCGATGGGAAGCTGTCGCCACAGGGTAAGATGCCCTGGATCGAGTACAACCACCAACAGGCGTCGGGGTCGGAGTTCATCGTAGACTTTCTAGAGGAGAAGCTGGGGGTCAACCTCAACAAGAACCTGACGCCGCAGGAGAGAGCCGTGTCCAGAGCCGTCACCAAAATGGTCGAGGAGCATCTGTACTGGTGAGTGACTCATGTGTCCAGCAGGTGAAGAAGACTGACTCCACCCACTGACATCCTGCATGTGGATTCATCTGCAGTGATGTCATAAAGCCACCACTTCCAACAAACTCCTGTTTACTGTTGTTCTGTATACCTGTAATTACGTCCTATTACATACAGTGACAAGAAGAAGTACACAATATGGACAAAAGTATTGGGACACGTCATGGCTACAGCTGTAAGATGTCCTGTTGATGTTGATTTGACAGTTAAACATCGATATTTCCTTAAAGTTTAGTGGGAGATTTTTCTTCCTAAGTGAGATGTGAAGAAAGCCGGCGGTTAGTTGTTTTCAAAAATTATTATTTACTGTCAGAGTATGAAAAATATTATAGAAATTGAGAGGTAGAACATTTAAAGATCATATTTTATGACCAATTCATGCAGAAAAGTAGAACATTTCAAGGGGTTCACATAGTTTTTCTTGTCACTGTATAGAATAGAATAGAATGGAATAGATCTTTATTGTCATTGTTACAGGAACAATGAAAATCTGTTTAGCCACAAACATTTAAAGCACAAAAAGACAAAAAAATATCCCACAAAATACAGAAAAATATTGGCAATATACAAAAACTACAGAGATAAAATATTAAATATACAAATACTACTAAAATACCACTAACTACTACTAAAATATACAAAAAGCTAACTCTATACTACAGTTAAGAAATATGTACAACATATAAGGCTATATACAGGTAATAAAAGGAAATATCCAAGGTAAAATTAAAAACAAGGTGCATGGGTGTGATTATTGTACTGAGGTAGGGTGAGTGTTGTCCAGTAGACTGGGGTGGTGGTCATTCAAGTATTCAGATGCCACCATGTCAGAATCCATCCACATAAAGACTTAAAAGGTCTGAGGTCTTTATTGAAGTGTAAAGTATCCGTCGACCCTTGTCTTTTTCGTCGTCTTGGTGTCGTATCATGCGATCCGCCGTCCTTCGCTGCGGTGAGTCACTCCACTAACTCTGGGTGAGAAACTCACTGCTGCTTGGAAAAGGCCGGCCACTCCTCTCCCGCCCACAGAGGCAGAGTGTTTTCCATTACCTAAAAGCTCTATCCATCTTCCAACCTCCCTCCTCCACCCACTCAGACAATGATCTAACGCTGCTTCATCATGTGTCAAGAGGCCTTTTCTGCGACTCTGAATGACGCGCCTACACCTGTCGGCCACATCTTGAACTAAGCTCCTGGATGTGGAAAGGGTTAATAAAGAGCGAAAAAAGGGAGTAAATTAAGACTTGACATGTGTAGCTTCGCTGTTATTTGTTTTTTTGTTTGAAAAAGATGTGAGGTTGCAGCTTTTGTGTGTCACAGAGGCTGAATTCAATAACACGTCTCTAAAAGTAGAGGTCGTCGATGTAACCCACACCTCCTCCTTCTCCTTCTCCTCCCTCTGGACTCCATCCACCTCTCCTTTCTCTGTCCCTCCATCCACCCAGTGCCATGTTCAGACCTACATTTAGACCTATTGATTAAATTATTTATGTCAGGGAAGGGCAGTGAGGCAGCTGTGGTGCTCTGTATGTGTCTCCACAAACACACTTCCTATCAGCCGTTTGTGACTAATGCGGATTTAAAAAAAGATAGAAACTCTAGATCAGGAAACAAAGACAAGACAAAGACTAATTAGTAGGTTTCTAGATTAACAATGGATTAGATTACTATAATCAGAAAGGTGCTGCTTTTAGAGACACATTTTGGCTTCTTCTTTTTTTGTTCCACTGGAAAAACAATAGCGATCAGCCCAATGTAGGAAGAGAAACAGATGCAAATAAATGTCAGATGTCTGTTAAATGCTAACTCTTTAGCTACAGCAACTTTTTTATTAATTATTTTCAGAAAGTATTTTAAACTTTAAAGCTGCACGAGCTGAAAATCATGAGGAAAAACACCAGAAATTGAAGATACCTGTAGCTTCTCCTCTCAGTCCAAATATTGAGATTTATTATTAATATAAATGACCTAACGTTGTTTCATGCTGTTATGGAAAAGTGAAGCCATTTCCCAATCTTCCCTGAAGAATCTGATCAGTGCTTTGTAGTTACAGCTGTAAATGTTTAACCTCCCTATGTGTCTGAAAACGTTTGTGATTGGCCACAAACCTGCATCACAGTCTATTTCCAAAGTCTGAAAAAGCCTGAATGGAGTAGATGCACGAATTACAATGAGCTGAAAGGCAATTGTGGTGTTAAACTAAAAAAAAGAAAAGACAATGAAACTTTGTCTTTATCAACTGCCTAAACCTTTTAGTTGAATTAGGAAACACTCTGAGGGCACTGGCAGTTCAGTTCATAACAACGTACCATCCCCAAGTGTATCTGCAAATGCAGCTGTGACCCTCCTTCTGAGCATGTGCAAATTGTGATTATGTAGATTCACCAAAGATTTATTTATTTATTTATTTTTTGCTTCTGGAAATCAATGCACCAAAGATACATCTGGTCAGTTCTGACTCATGGTCATGAGCCTTAACTCAGGTACCAACAAAACACTTCAAATAAGCCATGATATAAGAGCCTCCATACCAGCATACAGTATATAAACAGGACTATTAGAGGAATGTTCATTTTTATTGGCCAGCTTATTTGGAATACTGCTTTTTTATTTCACCGGCTGATAGGCCATGAGCTATTGTGAAGGCGTGTCCGTCTTCGTTGTTGTCATCGTCTTTGTTAGTAATTTCTTCAAACATCTTCTCTGACAAAACTACTGTTTGGAGTATTTTCATTTTATGTATCTTCTATGGGACAATGTCTACAAAGTTTATGCACAGTTTTCAGAAATTTAGATTTTTGAATTTTTGATGAATTTTTGAAATATTAAAGATGTTCCTTTCCTTCTACTGGTCCATATGTTGATGGTTTATAACATGTAAATGGTTCCAGATATCAATATTGTTACTATTGATCACTGATAGAAGTCATATATGGACTTGGACTGAATTAGTTGAGTTCTCCTCCAGTGAAAGTACCACCCACTTCTATTGGAGACTGATCTGCATCCAGACCACAGGACTGGAACAGAGAACAGAACCTGACAACCTCACACATTCAACTGGGACTGATTCAGTAGAACAGAACCTGACATACAGGGACACTGGGACTGTTTTTTGAAATAAGGGAGAAACTAGAATATTAATGCACATGTAAACACAGTCACTGTCATCAATAATTCACTAAAAATAAATGAAGAGTAAAAACAGACCAATGCAGATAAAACATAACCTTCTTATTACCTGGAGGTGATCTTCTGTGTCTCCAAATTATCTCTGACTTTTAATAAAATGAGCCACTTGTTATGTTACTTATTCCAACACCATAAAAACTAAACTATTCTAAGCTAATTTATGTTTGTTTCACTTCTTTCAGGTGCTGACTGTAGATAGGAACAATCACCAATGGCCTATTCAGGTTTTCTTTGATAGCGTTTCTTTGTTGGTCTGGAAACAAAGACTATTGATCCTTTTAAGAGAATGAAGTAACAGAAAGCAGCATGTCACTGCTGGACAGTCGCCGCTCCTACATCCGATGTAGGTCATGTGCTGTAATTCACTTTCTATTGATCGACCGCTCATGTTTAGTGTCCGAAAGCGTCTGGCAGGAAACACGGCCTCTTTTACAATCGTATCACGGCCCCTGTATGTGTGCGCCGGGGTGTCCGGGCTTTAGAACCTGTAGAGGGGGAGGGGTCAGTTTGTAGGTGAATGTAAGGTGATGTGAGGCGCAGGGTGTTAGGATGCAATGGTTTAATCCTGTTAGAGTCGACACGCAGAAGCAGCTCAGTGGAAAAAACATAAATAAACAGACACAACAATGAAGGTTTTGGGTATTAGAGATGCTTTTAAGTGCGTGTGATAGAAATGAGTTTAGAAAAAGGTGTTTGTGAGTCAAAAAAGGATGAAATGGGAATAAGAGAGATATAATAAGACATAAAACATAAATATACAGGACGTGTGTATTTACTGCTTCAGACTCAGTGAACAAACCTCATCTCACTGGACTTATTTAAAGACCTAGTGTTACTTTGGTGGTAGTTTCCTTTCCTAAGTGATTTATCACAATTTATTATAATATTATCCTCTGTATTTGGCATTTTTTCAGTGCAAATCAGCTATTTTTCTATTTTTAATTTGCTGATCATGTTCATTAAAGCTTAGATTAAAGCTGACTTTATATCAGAAACAGAGAAAACAGAGGAAAAGTGACTTTTTCAATTAAGATATCATTAACTGAACATAAAGTCAGTGTCTAAATGTCCACTGTCATTGATCCAATTCCATGGGTTTTACTGGTGAATCAGTGTTGTAGAAGATGAAGGTGTTTCCACGGTAACTACGGAGCCTCTGAACGTCCAAATGGGTCATATCTGATGACCATGGAAAGATGACAAAAAACATTAACCCATAAAGACCCAGTGCTACTTTGGTAGCTGCTCCCAAATTAATATCTTTCTCTATTTAACCTTTCTTAAGTGATTTATCACCATTTATTATAATATTATCCTCTGTATTTTGCATTTTTTCAGTGTAAATCATATATTTTCCTTTATGTAATTTACTGATCATGTAGATGTTCATAAAAACTCAGAGTAAAGTTGTAAAGTTGAGGGGTATTATATCAGAAACAAAGAAAACTGAAGAAAAAGTGACACTTTCAGCAAAAATATGATTAACTGAGCATAAACAAGTGTCTCCATCTACTGTCATTGATTCACTAGTAAAACCCATGGTGTTTGATCAATGTTGTAGAAGTTGACGGTGTTTCCACGGTAACTACGGAGCCTCTGAACGTCCAAATGGGTCATATCTGATGACCATGAAAAGATGATAAACTGTATTTTACATCAATTATTGACATGTATCGAAAGGATCAGTGGATCAACAGGTATTAAACAGTTTAGATCAGTAGATGCTTTTGGTCGACAGTGGATGTTTGGGTCTTTAAGGGTTAATCCAACACGCTGCCATTTCTTACAAGCTTTGTTTTTATTGTTATGGATGTCTCTGTAAAAGGAGTATGTAGAATTTAGAGACACTAAATTCTAATGTCATTTGTGGCAGAGACGTCAAACCTGGGACTTGTATTCATTTAACCAGGCTGACAGTTAAAGAGCTGCGTTTACCACATGGTCAGCTGATGAGCAGGCTGTGGAACGGACACGGTCGCATATTTGTATTGATCAGGACGAGGCTTTATAATAACAGACTTAAAGCTTCGACAGTAACAGGAGACGGGGTTGAACCTCTGATTCAGCTTCACTGTTTCTGCATGTCTACATGTTAGATTCATGTGAAGGAGAGTCAGGTCACCTTCTGTTTGTCAGATGTGGAGGTGATGTGAGGAGTTTGGGGCCGATGGGATGAATGTCTTTGGCTCCAGTGTGTAACGTTTGGACCACGCTGCTTTAGAGGGTTTCTGCATACTGTGTTAACAGATTATATGAGACTCAGATATTACTGAAAATGAAGACGTGTCAAAAAATGTACCTTTTACAGTTACTTACGGAGGGTGTCTGCAGTTTTTGCTGTCCTTGAAATAGCTTAAAATATCTTAAATTGACTTTTATGAATTAGAAATTGTTCATTTTGGAAGTTTATTCTTCTCTGCTCAGACCCAGATCTGTATAAGTAGAAGAAGGTGGATGAATTGAAATCACCGATCATGATTTTTTACCTAATTTAATTAATATTTGAAGTTCTTTATATCTGGTGTTAAAAATGTACCTGTCATCCTAATCCTCTCTTTCTCTTTTAAACTTACACCTAAACCTTCTGGCAAATTTTCAGATCACCCTCACACACACTAATAAACATTTTCCTACATAATATACAACTTTGCATACATACACCACTTAGGGATGAGTAATATATTGAATTAGTTAAAACAATCCAACTTTGTAAAAATTTTGAAAAATTCCAAAATTACAAATTCTGAATTATTTAATTCAGACCAAAACTTTCAAATGTAACCTGTTTGTTTCTTATAAATTGTTAATTGTGGCTGTTTCTCCAGTTGTATGTGACATATAGTTTAATGAAGAAAGAGTATTTTTGAATCATGTGTGTCTTTAGTTCACAAAACCAGAAAACAGTAGATTGAACTCATTAATTGGCCACAATATTGAAAAAAAATCAGATGTAATTGCTTGAATTTAATGACTTGAATTAAAAAAAGAGGCTAAAATCAGTTTTAAATTAATTTTTTTTTAAATTCCTGCAGATTCTGTGGTATTTACTACAAAAGAACCAAGTCATTTCAACTGGATTTAGTCATAAATTGTGATTCATTTTAAATTATTAAAGCACCTCTTCACTCTTTCTTCATGTTAGAAACATCTGATAAAAAAAACTACAAGGAGAGAAAAAGCACAAAATACAAGAAGAGCAACATAAGGTGGGATCCTGTGTTCAATAAGTAGATAAAGGAAAACACAGACACACTCTGTGATACTATTTATACTGAGGCAGAGAAAAAAGGCCCTAAGGTTGAATGAGGAAGATCCAGAGTCAAAGCTTCAGTTTTCTGCTCCGACACAACTCCATCAAACTGACGCAGCGTCCTCTGTCTCCTCAGGACGATAGCCTACTGTCAGTGGGTGGACAACCTGGAGGAAACCCAGAAGCTCCTGTCCATGAGCGGCCCACTGAGCGACACGCTGAAGTGGCTGCTGAGTCACCTGAACGGCAGCATGGTCCGCAGGGAGATGTACGGCCACGGCATCGGACGCTTCTCCAAGGAGGAGGTCTACGCGCTGATGGAGAAGGACATGAGGACGCTCGCCACGCTGCTGGGTAGGAGTCAACGAGTCAAGGACTGTTTATGGTTTTATGGTCAATTGTCAATACTGTTTCTCTTCACCTTGGTAAATACCATAAAATAGGTTAAAAAAAAAGGGGTAAAATAGCGTTGATACTGCAACAGTAATTAAGATAAACAGAATAAATAGAGTTGTTTACAATCAGAAAAAATAAGTGGAAGTCACCCCTCCTACCTTTTACACATGCAGTGTTGTTTCTACATTCTTATTTATTCTTGTTTTTTTGTTTGTAGGTTTAACCCTTCTGTTCAAACTTATTTTCGCCATAATATTTGCAATAATTACTCCTAATGAGCTGTTTTTGGTCTCGTTATAGCACTACAACACCAACATTTCTACATGGGTTGTCTGATTCTTTAATAATTTTCTGTACATTGTCAGATAATAACTTATTTTCAGATAACTGATATTACATCCACTACAGTTACTCTTTAGATTCAGGGTTAATTATTATCTGTGCAAAATAAACAATACATAAAAAGTAAAAGTAGAAGTACTGCTAGTACAACCTACAAAAGTTTTGTTTTTCATCTTGTCTAATATTGTTACTTTGTTTTACATGTCTTTTGTCATAGTTTTTGTCATAATTTTTATACTGTTTTCTTATGTTTGTGCAATATTCACCACTTGATTCACAAATCATCTTTTCTCTGTGTTACTGTCAAATCCAATTGAGTCGAAATCAGTTTTGGTGAAATCAAAAATATGCATTGAGTCCAAAATGCAATGACCCTCTTGTGAAAGTGTGAGTAAAAAGTGCAGAGGTAGGGGTAAAAGTATTTGTACTCAGTTACTTATGTGTGACAATCAGTCAGTCTGTATAAACCATTACATTCAAATCATACAGACTTCATTAAATAATGTTCTCTAATACATTTAAGGGATTATCCAAATCCTATCACATAATCTCATCACAAACTGGACTATTTTTCTTGGAAAACAAGCATTTGTAGCTTCAAATCCCTGAGCATTAGATTTCGGTTTCTGAAAGCATGAAACTGTATAAAATGTATTTGGGCCTTAACTTTTGGGAATTGTAGTGGAAGCCTTTTGTTTTTCAGGACAGCTGGTTTATTTTTAGAGAATAGTAGACGTATCTGTTATAATAATAATAATAATAATAATGCATTAGATTTCTATAGCGCCTTTCAAGGCACCCAAAGCGCTTTACATTTATGATGCATTATTATTATTATGTCATGGCTCCACTTGGTTTGTTTTTGTATCTGCATGTAACATTTAACTTTATTTTTTGCAAGATAACTTGTAGATCAGTGGTGTTAAACATGAAGGATGGATTCGCAAAGTGCACAATTACACTGAAGATATTTACAGTCAAGGGTGTCCAACTGGTTTTAGTTCAGGTTCCACCTACAGACCAATATAATCTCAAACTAAATAATATAATAATAACCTATAAATAATGACTCCAAATTATCCTCGGTTTATTGTAAAAAAAAACAAAACAACAAAATTACATTATGCCTGTAAATAATGACAACTCCAAATTTTTCTCTTTGTTTTAGTGCAAAAACATTTACATTGCATTCTGAAAATATTAACATTAACAATCTATCCTTTAACAATAAAATGTGAATAACCTGAACAAATATCAACAACCTGATATGTCTAAAGAAAATTAAGTGCAATTTATCCAATATTCTGCCTGTTACTAAATGTTTTTGCCTTTGTAGATCCATAACGTTTGTAAATGTAAATATTTACATAATTTGATGGGTTTTTTTGCACTAAAAAAAGAGAAAAATTTGGAGTTGTCATTAATTATAGGCTATAATATTATTATTTTACTGGTCTGACCCACTTCAGATCAAATTGGGCTGAATGTGGAACCTGAATTAAAATAAGTTTGACGCCCCTGTTCTGGATGTTTGCACGTCATGACGGAATTAAAGAGGGACGGAGAAAACGTATTTTGCTGTACAGTAAATTACCATAGCATCTACATTCAAGCATAGGATTCATTCATACACTGTGGGTGGGTTCCATCTGTGAATTTGCTGTGATTTCCATGTGTTTTTTTTTTTTAATGGATGCGTAAAAGAGATGAATAGAAACAGGAAAAGTTGTGAAATTCAGCTTCACAGAGACAGTATCAGACTGTAGCGTTCAGTCAGAAACAAACAGCCAGATGCTGAAAAGAAAAAAGGATTTGCATCGATCTGTTTGTGCCATTTGAACGGACGGCCAATTGTTGTAAAATGGAAAGTTATTCCCAGAGTGAATGCATCAGTACACTCTGTAAACATACGGCTTCTCTTCTGACGCCTGCTGTTCCACCAACGCTGCCAAAAGTGTGAGTTTAAATCCGCCGTCGCTGCCAGAAACGCAGTTCGAGCTGCTTCGAAATGGAATGAGTTTATTATGCAGAGAACTCTCTAAAGGGGAGGAGATGTGAGCTCACTCTGCGTGTTGTTTTGGCCACTATTGTCTTAATATTTTAACAATATTTGAACTTGGCGCTGCTGTTGTTTTTTCCATCTTTTCAGGTACTTTACATTTATAGAAATAAAAACATTTCTAAAACAGTTTGTGGTTCCTGCGGATCCATAAATGTCTTAAATTAGATATTAGATTAGATTAGATTGAACTTTATTGAAAATAAGGTTAGTGTAGAAGCACACATGTAAGGTTACGCATGTAAGAAACATTATAAGACAAAAGGGAAGAAGAAACTGACTGATGTAGCAGAAGAACAACACAATGGTCTGAAGTATGAACGGTGTACTGTATGTCTGTCTCCATCCTCTGTAGGTGATAAGAAGTACTTCATGGGCTCTAAAATCTCGACTCTAGACGCCACCGTGTTTGGACACCTGGCCCAGGCCATGTGGACTCTACCAGGGACACGGCCAGAGCAGCTCATCAAAGGTCAGTGGATCTGATCCGTAAGACACACATACAGTATCTGCATTCACCTGTTAGTTACATGTTCAGGCCACTAGGTGTCAGTGATGTTCCACTGTGGAGCAGTGAAGGTTTGGATTGAGTCTCATCCTTTCACAGAACAAAGTCAGAGCTTGAAACAATGAGTCTGTTTACATGACCATATAAATCTAATAACTGTATAATTGTAATAATCGGATCTGACGTGTTTACATGCACTTCAGAAATGCGATAATTGAAAAGCCGGGTTTAGATGCTGCAGTCCATTATTGGATTTCTTTCAGAGTACATACAGTTTGTAGTCATGGTAGACTTAAACTTCCTGTTATTGTCTTCTCACGTTTGACTACATAACTTCAGCTTTCTATGATTTTATTTGTTTTTACACATACATAGATGTAAAATAACTACATAAATCAGATTAACCTGTGTACATGCAGGAAGATATCGAAGAACTGGGGAGAAATCCAGGTGTGTTAATCTGATTTCTCATAATCAGATTACTTCTGATGCTTCTTGGTAGTTTTTCTGTGTTCTATCAAAACTAGTCCAGTTGAACCTAGAAAAACTACCAAGAACACAGACATCAGATTATACTGTTTACATCAATGGTGTCAAACTCATTTTAGTTCAATTACAGCCTGATATGATCTCAAATTGGCCAGACCAGTAAAATAATAACAGTAAAAAAAAAGTAAAGTTACATTATGAATAGGGATACCTTTATGTATTATTTTAAAAATGTGAATAACATGAACAGTCATGAACAACCTAAAATTTCTTAATAAAATAAGTGCAATTTTAACATTATGCCTCAGATGATCATTTAATGATCACAGTAGATCTACAAATACACAAAACATTTAGTAACAGGCAGAATATTGGTAAAATTGCACTTGCTTTTCTTGAGACATTTCAGGTTATTCATATTTGTTCAGGTTATTCACATTTTTTGTGAAAGGATAGCATGTGAATGTAAACATTTTCATGTAATTTAAGTTTTTTTACACTAAAACAATGAAAAGAAAAATATGGAGTTGAAGTTTATCATTTACTGTGATAGTATTTTACTGGTCTGACTCATTTGAGATCATATTGGTCTGTGTGTGACCTCTGAACTAAAGTAATTTTGACATCCTTGATTGTTAATGTCTTCAGTGTAATTTCTACATTTCATTAATTCATCCCACGGCACCGATTGGACACTGTGGCGGGCCGGTTTTGGCCCACGAGCCACATGTTTGACACCGCTGGTTTACATGATCACTAGAATAACCTGATAACCGCAGTAATAGATAATGATCAGAGTATTAGTGCTGATGTGAACAGACTCATTGTCCTTTGTGAAACCTCCTGCTGGTTGTAACTGTTTCTGCTGCGGTTCCGTCACAGGTGAGCTCATCAACCTGGCCATGTTCTGCGAGCGCATGCGGAGGAGGTTCTGGCCCGAGTGGTTCGTGGACGTGGAGGATCTTTACTACGACGGCGACAGCGAGAGCAGCGGCGGCCGAGGCTCGCCCACGGGCCTGCTGGACCTGGGCCTGTTCTCCAGGACTGACACTCTGGACGACAGCGAGGCCAGCAGCCGCTCGGCCGGACACACGCACACACACTCGGACTCGGACCACTCGCTGTTCGACTCGGACGTGGGCACTGGCTCTGACAATGACATTCAGCTTAAAGAGGAGTTAATGCCGGACCTGGAGGTTTGACCTGAGGATTGGCTGACACGTACAGACCGACAGCTGCTGTTGTTTTGTTTGATAAATCCAGATAGAACAGCCTGTCCATGAATCGGCTCCTGCAGCTGAAGACACTACTCACAATGTTACAGTTTCAAGACGGACACTGGGTGTTTATATGCCGAGCATATGGACCGGACCTCAGAAAACACATACTACTGTGTGTTTTTTTTTTCCTCCTTCCTGTTACGTCACAGCTGTCTCTGTGGCAGCTTCTCTTTGCCTTATTTGTCTTGTCCTAAGATACAGAAACCGGAGTATAAGGTGAACGGAGAGGAAACATCCTGTCGTATGAAGGTGTACAGACGACAGACGAGTGTTACAGGGAAGACAGGTGGCACTTCGCTTGCAATGAAACGATGCAACTAATCACCACTCTGCCATGTGTCTTTAACGCACAAATCCATTCACACAGGTGGAGATTGATCATGTGGCTAAAAGGAACAGCTGCTGTGTGTCAGCTGTTAACCATTCACATGCTGAAGATGAACCTTTGTTTGACACTGAGTGCTGCTCCATGTCATCCTCATGTCATTTCCTTTATGCTTCTGTACGTCTCCATCCGACCTCCACCTCATTCTGTACATTAACCGGTCGGCCCATGGATTAGACGACAGAGGGGACAGACAAGCAGATTCGTGCCTGTTTCATTTATGATCGTCCTTATTTACTCCCCTGAGTCGTCTTCTTAGTGGAGTTTTGGTTGTTCATTTTAACACCCCTTTGGTAATATGTAGTACTGACATTAGACCACTAGATGGTGTTAGAAACCAGCCTGATGCCTCCTCCATCCTGTACCATCAAGGTCATTCCACCCTGAAGGACCAGCTGCATGTCTCAGTCCATCTATGACCAGAATACTCCTCCTTCAGTCCTGAACTTTAGTATCGTGGTTCCCATTCATTGGTGACCTGTCTTGTGCACAATTAGGTTCATCCAAGTGTTTAGTGTGCGTAGGTGTGATGTGCGAATGCATGCGTACCTTCATACTGCGACTGAGCGCAGCTACAAATCAGCCTTAGTGCTCAGACTAAAGAAAAGGGTGGAAGTGATGAGTTTGCTTTTACCCGGCAACAGTTTTTGTGTGTAATATAATTTAATATCAGTGCCACTTAAATATTCTTTCTATATGAACCTATGTGTCAGATACACATATATACAGTATATATATATATATTTTTTGTTAATCTTTTTTTCTTTTTGCTCTCAAAGAGAGACTATTTTTGCACTAGTGGAAATTTATTTTCACCTTATTTCAATGAGAGCGGTCTGCTGTGGAAGTACAGAGTAGTCAAAATGAATGGGAAACCTAACTGTGTTTATCATTAACATGGGACTCTCACGTGTCAGATGATGATTGTGTGGTGAAGAGGAAGGTGCTGCTTGTGTTAGATGCGTGTATGTGAATGTTAGCGGTGGTGGACGTCGTCGGCGCTCACCACCAATGATCTAAACAGAGACAGGGGCAGAACACCAAAAGAAACAGGACTGAACTCCGCCGGATTAAAAAGCTCCGATTATAACATGGACCAAAATGTCTGAAAAGTGTTTAGCTTTCTCTGTTAAGGTTGTTGTAAGTGCTCATAACCTGCTCGTGGCAATATGTTGGCTGTAAAAAGACTGGTGCATTTAGATGTAGACGTGACTGAAGTTAAAGGGTCAGGTCACTGAAATTACAGACATATTCCTTATTCTCTGATGATGTGTAGCCATGCAATCACTTTGGTTTTATGTGTTTTTTTATGTGGCCTCCATCCCAACAGAGCAAGGACATGCACTGAATAATCACATACAAAATGAAATGTTCCCATGTGACTAAAGCTTGAACCATCTAGAACTGATGTTACACCTTAAATGTAGAAAGATAAGATGATAGGGGAGACTTTCTTGTTACATATTCTGCTTCCTTCAGGGTTTCCAAGGCTCGAAAATATCTTAAACGTTCAGCAATACGAACACTATGGCAATAAAGGCAGTAGTTAAGAAGTTCAAGAGCGGGAAATACTGCAGATACTGTAAAAAAAAAAAAAAAAAAGCATTTAGATCAACTGTGTTCACACTGGTCTTAAAAAGTCTCATTTAACTTAATGAAACCTACAGAACCCTAATTTATGATGAGAAAATACTATCATACATTACCGTTTGGATAGTTTGGTGTCATATTTATTCATTAATTGAAGCAGAACCAGTTTACATATGCAGGCAATACATCTGTGATGGTTCTATGTTGAAGGCGACTGCTATTGTTATAACTGGCTTTTGTTTTTGAGCATGTTCATTTGTACCTCTGAGCTGAGGTTTATGACAAATGAGTTAACTTTACCTCCTAGAAGATGTCAGCTTCTGTTAAAAAGGCTCATTCAGGATGTAAAGTTTTTAATCAGATGAGTATTTTTTACTGAAGACAAAGGTAAAGACTTACGCTGAGTTTTTGGAGCATGGATCGTTATGTTTAAGTACTATTACAGAACTAATTTACACGTGTGTAAAAGATGAGTTTTGGCGACTCAGAGGATTTGTAAATTTAAACTTGCTTACTTTTTAGTAAGTTTAACCAATTCAGAACATCACTGACAGTGTGACTGAAGAGTAATAAAAACAGACCAGTATATAAAAAGATACTGTAGATAATACACACATAAAGAGCAGGACTGAGTTGGATGTGGCCCTCAAAAACAGTCCCAACGTCTTATGAGGCCCCTTAGGAAAAGGAATTTCCCACCCCTGTTCTAGATAGAGTATTTATTTTTCCCATTCTCCCTATTTTTCACTTTTCATCTTAACCCATAAAGACCCAGCCATACCTTTGTGGCAGGTCCCATATGATTTTTTTCTTTTAAAATGTAACCTTTCTGAAGTGATTTATCAACATTTGTTGTAATATTATCCTTTGTTTGCATTGTTTCAGTAAAAATCATGTATATCCCTATATTTAATTACTGATCATGTAGATTTTCATACAAGCTCAGATTAAAGTTAAGTCAAGTCAGTTTATTTATATAGCACATTTAAAAACGACAGAAGTTGACCCAAAGTGCTTAACAGGCAAAGACAGTGATAACATTTAGAAATCAGTGTAGAACATGGGCTACAGCATAAGAAAGGCAACAAATATAACACAAGTCAAAAGAGGATTAAGACTCAGGGATAGGAATCATTAAAATAACTAAATAAGAAAAGATCAAAACAACAGGACAAATGTAAATAATCTGTTAATACTGAGTTTATATCAGAAACAGAGAAAACTGAAGAAAAAGTGACTTTTTCAGAAAAGATATCAATAACCAAACCTAAATACAAGGGTGTCCACTGTCATTTATCAAACTCCATGGGATTTAGTGGTGAATCAATGTTGTAGAAGATGACAGTGTTTCCATGGTAACTGTGAAGCCTCTGAGCGTCCAAGTGGGTCATATCTGATGACCATGAAAAGATGACAAACTGTATTTTACACCAGTTATTTAGATGAATTGATAGGGTTAGTGGATCTACAGGTATTAAACAGTTCACATCAGTAGATGCTTTCGGTCGCTGGTGGATGTTTGGGTCTTTATGGGTTAAAGTACAGTTCAAAAAGGAGTCTGAATTACACCAGTGGAAGTGACAGAAACACTAATTTCATGAGGGAAATGTTGCACTTTAATAATCTCTTCAATCACCATAAATTAAACTAGTTTCCCCTATGTTGTACCAGTTTGAGACCTGTATCTTTTAAAAAAAACAAAAAAAAAAACTAAGCATATGAAGCCAAACCGATCTGTATGTGGCCTCAAACCTGTTGGTAAAACTCTGTTGTAGTTTGAGTGAAATGACCCTTTGACATCAGGTCGAGTCAGAAGGCCTCAGTTGGATCCAGTGTCTGGGACTGGGACTGTAGAAACCACCTCCCTCCATCACGTCGTCCTGTGGTTTGCATCCTGGTCGTGTGCTTTTCAGTCTCCTCATCCGGTCTGGACGCCGTACACAGATGAACTGCTGTAATCAAGCCATATTAAAACTACGTGTCTTGTTACTTTGAACCATGTTATAGCATTACTGCTGGGGTAATGTAAATACTGTATGTATGACCAAGTGTACCATACTGACTGACTGATCAAACTACCTTGGGTGTGTAGTCCTGAACTGGAGTGACTGGATGATTTCAATAAAGAATAGCTGTTACAGTTTTAACCATGATGCCATTGTATGTATAATTTACATCTTTATCATGTGACTTGAGGGTTAATAACATGGAGCTGCATACTTTATGTATTTTAAACATTAATTACCCACAGATTATTTTACACAGTCATATCTGTGATTGTATTTTAAATGTGTGGTTGTATTTTCCATCTCATCATTCAGATTGAAGGGAGATGATTAAGATTCTGCCAGTCACTGGAGGCTAAACGGGAGACGAGGACTGGAAGAGGGAGAGCTGATGGAGGTAGGTTCAGGAAAATATCTCGGGAGGAGAAAGGAGGAAGCTGAGCCAGAGCTAAAGGGGAAAACACTGGGAGAAAGTAATCAGGAAGAGGAGGAGGGATGAGGAGCAGGTGGTGAAGAGGAGGGGGACGATGAAGAGGCCACACAACAAATTGAACAGTGTGTTATGATACTCTACAGTCGTGTTTTTGGGTCCGAGGATCCGTATTTAACACTAATATACTGTGGAATTCCTGACATACTCCCATCAGAGGCACAATGGCAGCCCTTAAAATAAAAGAATGGAAATAAATAATGTAAGGCAGCAAAGAGATGTGCAAAACAGAGGTGAAACTAGTTTAATTTACAATGGTTGAAGAGATTATTAAAGTACAACATTTCCCTCATGGAATTAGTGTTTCCATCACTTCTACTGGTGTAATTCAGAATTCAGACTCCTTTTTGGAATTGTACTTTAACCCATAAAGACCCAAACATCCACTGTCAACCAAAACCATCTACTGATCTAAAATGTTTAGTGACTTCCATTAATCCTATCAATACATGCAAATAATTGGTGTAAATACGGTTATTCATCTTTTCATGGTCATCAGATATGACCCATTTGGACGTTCAGAGGCTCCGTAGTTACCATGAAAACACCGTCATCTTCTACAACATTGATTCCCCAGTAAAACCCATGGAGCTGGATCAATGACAGTGGATGGAGAGGCTTGTTTTTACATTCAGTTATTGATATCTTTGCTGAAAAAGTGACTTTTTCTTTAGTTTTCTGCGTCTCTGACCTTAGAATTAAGCTTTTATGGACAACCACATGATCTGCAATTAAAATATCAGAAAATACAAGCTTTTTACTGAAAAAGGCAAAATACAGAGGATAATATTACAATAAATGCCGATAAATCACTTCAGAAAGGTTAAATCTACAGAAAAATTAATTTGGGAGCAGTCACAGAAGTAGCTCTGGGTCTTTATGGGTTAATCACGAGTTCATATCTGGTTGGTTCTAGCAGACTTTTACAGGACTGTGATGTGAATGTCAGCTATCATTAGTAGATCCAGTTACTCACCAGTAACACCAGAGGGATGAGAATCGTCTGTAAAAACCAGAAAAAAAAACTTCTGGACAATTCAAACGGACACAATCATCGGAGAGAAATAAATTCTATACCAATAATGAAGAATTAACTCACATGGCTGACATGTGCGTAATCCTCAGTGAACTTCAGAGTATAAAGAAATACTAACACCATGGTATTGGCATAGCAAGAATTAAAAGAAAAAAGTACTTAGTGACAGTTCGTATTTTATAATATCTCCACATTGGCTTCACATTGGAGCTGCGTCTAGACTGGAACTCCACAATTTACAGATTTACTAATAGATTATTTGCACCTATTCCTCTGTGTCCAGACGAGACATGTATTTGTGTAAAATGCATTAAATGTATCTCCAGTGGTGATTTGTATGGATGTTAAGGAGGTGTAACGCAGTCCAAACAGCTCACTCTGGGTACTTTGGATGCAGGATTACATATTTACAGTTTACTATAACATTGTTGATCCGTAAATATATCTGATCTGCAAATACTACTGAGCACATCACAGGTTAGCAAACCTGATGGATGATTCACAGCCCTAGAGCTAAACATATGGAAGGGTGAGGCTGGCAGTACAGCAAAACACATAAAGGAGCCCAAGATAATAATAAAAGCTCATATATCAGGAGGAAATGGGATTGTTTCAGTCATAAGTAAAAGATTCTGATTAGTACAGCCAAAAATGAAAACACAGTAAGTAAATGGAAAAGCATTTTGTGATCTTTTGATTAAGAATAAAATAGATTTCAAGCCATTTCTTTTTGACCGCCGGTGTTTTTGACTGTAAACAGTTTCCATTTTTGCTTGCAGTGCAGTTTGTTTTGATGGGAAGTTTTGCTCTGAAATCTGTTTTATTTGATTTCAGATTAAAGAAACAATTTAACCCCATAGAGGAGAGACGAGGAGAGGAGGCTGGGGCCGGGTGCGAGGAGCCGGGGCCACAGATCAGGAACCGGGCTCCCGGGGGACGGAGCAGGTGCAGGCTGCGAGCAAGGCCTTTGGGCCTGACCGGGCTGCCAGAGCTTAAAACAATCTGCACTGCTCCTTTTTAATTTGGCTCTGTGAACAGCCCACCCTCCACTCCGACTCTCTCTCTCTGTGCTTAACAGATCAGCGATCCACAAAGAGGGGTAAACACACACAGAGCAAAATTAAAATCGGAACTCCCCTGGCGCAGCAAAACAAATTAGAGCAAACAAATTACAGAGAGTCAACACACAAACAGTGGAGCATCTGTGGCTCTCTGGACGACTGGAGCCGGTGGCTACCTCCCACACCATCAGCACCACCTACAACACATATGAAAGAAACTCTGTCAATCCCTCACACAACCACATTGCACCAAATCACTGACACTGTCTCCTTTTAAGAACTATTCTAGACCTTCTGTTCAGATGCATCTTGATTCTTTTGCTTGATTTGTACCAATCAAAAGTGGAGACTGTAAGTGCACGTTTGCCAAACATATGTGTGTATACTGCCTGCTATACTCACCACATATTATCACTAAATGCAAAGCACAGATGGAGCTGGTCTGTTTTAACCCTTAAAAACCTAGAACTATTGTTTGGGAACTTCCAAATTATTTCCCCTCTACATTTATCCTTTCCTAAGTGATTTATCACTATTTATTAATATACTATCCTCTGCATTTTGCATTTTTCAGTGGAATTTAGGTATTTTCCTAATATAATTTAATGATCATATAGATACTGATAAAAGCTCAGAGTAAATTCAAAGGATACTGCATAAAAACAGTCGAAACTAAAGGAAAAACACACTTTTTAAAAAATAAATCATTAACTGAGCATCTATAACCTCTGTCATTGATCCAATGATTTTGCTGGTGAATCAATGTTGTAGAAGATGACGGTGTTTCCACGGTAACTACGGAGCCTCTGAACATCCAAATGGGTCATATCTGATGACCATGAAAACATGACAATCTGCATTAGTGATGGGATTAGTAGTTGAAGACTTATTAAACATCACAGATCAGCAGATGCTTTTGGTCGTTGATGTATTCAGTGATGAAGGTTTCCAGTTCTGATGCATAATAAATCATAAATCACAGGGACCAGTAGTAAACAGCACCGGTTTCAATGTAGAAGTTACAGAGATGAAAACAGACCCACCAGTTTCCTTAAATGAAAAGTTAGAGATTATTTTTTTTGTCAGATTTGTCCTCTGGTAACTAAATTCCTACACCAAATTCCATGGTTTTCTATCCAGTAATTGTCGACACATACAACTGAGTGGAAACCCAACCAGTTTAACATCACAAACATAGTAGCTTCCACCTCTGAGGGAGCTTTGATTGCTTAAACTGTTTTTGTCTTTCACACAGAACACAACTATAATGGTGCAGAGGCACATTTTTCTAGGAATAGAAGTGGATGTCGAAGGAACAAGGGTGCACTTGTTGATGGTATTATTTCTAACCATCCTGTATTATTTGACAAAGACACAAAAGTCACAACAATGAACTGAACCTTTTTTTTTTTTTACATAAATCTCTGTGTCATTTATCCATCACATCCATGTATGTAAAAACCCTTAACCAGATTATTAACACTCTTGTTGTCAATATAAAACCTTCAATGTAACATATTTTTTCTCTAAATTTCCTTTCAGCTTATTCACTTAGTCACGTGGTCCCAGAGAAGCTGGAAAAGGCACCTTCACTGCAGCATGGCACGGCATCAGGTAATGCTTATTTCTGATGTGGACAGAGAGGAGAGAGCTCTAGTATTCCTCCCTAATTTGGAATTTATAAAATGCCACGTCCATATTAACATGAGTATATGCTTGTGTATATAATACTAACATGTCTGTACTGGAGTTAAAAGCTGAGATTATATGTTCGTGTTGGTAAAAACACAGTTTCAGTTTCCCATTTTGCCGGGTATTGTGTGCATCGTATGTGTGTGAGCTCACTTGCTTTTGGCTGGCCCTGTCCCCCGGCCCCGTGGCCCCTCTGGCCCTCTGGCAGCGGCCGTGGCCTGTCCATCTGCCTCCTACTGTCTGGGTCTGGTGGGACAGGGGCCATGGAAGACCCCCCGCACCCTGCAGACCCCCACCACCACCACCACAGAACACCCTCAGCCACCCCCAGGCCAGCTGCTCCGGCCCCAGAATGTGCACAGCGCTGCCAGGTGGGCCCCAGGACACACAGTTGGACCCTGTCTCACACACATGTGCACAACAGAACACACACACACACACACACACACACACACACACACTCAACAATACAAACACATATGCTCCGTAAGCTGCTTTACAAACGGTAGCCCTGCAACACACACGATTACACAGGTGCCCACATGACAAAAACTTCCTCTGTACCGCCGCACACACACATCACACATGTGCCAACACAGCTTCTGCAGGCTCAGGTGTTTCCCACAGCTCTCTGTAATGGTCTGAGTTCACAGGGGTTGGACACCAACAGGTGGCGCTGTTTTCTTTACTAATTACAGCTTTATTTATTCATTGGCATGTGGAGGCTTCCAGATGACTTTGGCTGAACCGCTCAGTGACAAAACAGGAGCCAGTATGTGTGGATGTGGGACACAAGCCATCACCTGCCTTTTACTGCGCTTATGTTTGTTTTTTTCTCCAATATTTTGGCAGCTGTTTATTTTCTTTAGGAGAAAAAAAAAGTGTTAGATCATCCATAAGTTTGTCTACACTTGCCAGCAGTCCTAAGAGGATGAAATGAATGAAACAGAAGAGATATGAGGAATATTCCACCCTCAGTGTTTCCTGTAACTTCTGCCCTATTGTGATCCCTGTCAGTTTAAAAATGAAGGATATTCAGAAGTTTTCCTTTACTTCCTAAGGTCCTCAGAGACAGAGTGAGTCAGTGAATCTCCTGATACTGAGGTGTGTTGTAACAGAGACACCACGGTGGACCAGACCCTATCATGGCTCCCCTTCTGTTGGCCCATTATCTGCCTCCCCCTGCTCCTCTTCCCGTTTCCCTCCCCTCGCCTTCCTCTGGATGTTATCTCCAGCCGCTTATTCCCTAATACCCCAATTGTTGTGCTCTAAAAACAATAATTAGCAATCCCAAACGAGACTGAGGGGCGAATTTAACAGCTTTCTTCTGATGTGATTTTTCCCCCTTTTTTCTCTTTATCTCCCCCTCCTTTTTTCATAAGAGCAAAGAGAGGTGGAGAGAGAAGAGGTGGGGTGGGTGTGGG
>JAPQRQ010000009.1:29388957-29399222 GCA_037367365.1 Apogon talboti
TGTTCATGCAGAGGTGGACCTTACAGACCCTGTAGACCACATTGGACCTGAGATTGTTGACTCACTGTCCTCACAGTGTTACTGTCACTGTCTTGTAATGTATGTGGAAGTGACCAAAAATAGTCACTTGCCCGATAAAGGGTTAAGGCTCAAAATGGCTGAGAAGACAAAAATAAATAGTCAAAAACACACTTATCAGAGACAGTGACACATATTCAAAGTTTAAATGTGTATCATACTCTAATTTATTCAGTTGTTTGCTTTTAATGTGTGCTCTGTGCTTCTCTTAATATATTATGAAGCATACCCTGTTATGTACAGTATTCTTATTCCATTTTAATATATTTTATGTGTGTTTTGTGTATGTCACTACACCTACCTACTACAGCTGAAATGTTGACTATGAGTATTTACAGGCATCTGAAGGAATAAAAACAAATCAGAAAAAACTAACAAAATACACCACTTTTGAATAAATTAACATGTGTTCGCAGCTTTAAAAATACATGTAAATAAATAAAAAAAATACATGTAATATTGTGAGTTTCACAGGTGGGTTTCACAGGTGCTGGATAGTTACAGCCTGAGTGTAACATAACAACTTTTAGCCTGCAGTGTCAGAAACAAGTAGCTTTCAAGCAGGAGCAGACGGTTCTAAAGCACAAACTGAAACTGACGCTCAAGTTTTTCAACTTCAGTTCAGCAGTTTAATTTCAACGCAGCCCAGCCTGGTTCATTTGGGAAATACGGTAATACCACTCACAAATGATACAACTGTAAATGACACCGGAGGCACTTTCAGCTCTGCTTTCTCATTTGTATTAGCCATATCAACAGCATTCTGTGTATTAGTATACATCCAGGAGCTAATTCTACAATTTATGTTCTACACATACTAAGACATAGACCTCATTAGAGTGTATTAGCTTAATGTGATAGTAATTACTCGGTTCGCAGCGAGTACCGAACCACAGAACGTTATGTATGTTCAGGATGAATACGCATACCATTACACCCCCGTGGAATGCTTTATTACACTTGCAGAAAACAGCTTTCTATTAGCAGTAGGTGTGATATAAATGCAGTAAATATCTTATACTATGAAACAAACTGATTCATACTCATTACATCTAACAGAGAAGGGAAAAAAACAAAAAAAACAAATGGTAGTGAGATGGCGCATCATTTCAGGGGTGAAAAATGTGTAAAAAAGAGGGAGGTGCAGTGAGTGTAACATGTAATGTATCCAGAGAAAGGTGCAGGCCTTGATGAGCTGATAGCACGTCCACAGACAGCCAGCCAAGCTCTGCGGCAGTAATGAGATGCTAATGAGATGCTAATGATATGCTAATCTGCCGGCGGTATTCAGCCTCACTGGAGAGAAGGGGAGTCTGGGAGGCCTTTCACCATTGGTTGGAGACCAGGGACTTCCTGGTGTCAGAGTTCAAGTCAAGCAAAAAAAAAAAAAAAATAAATAAATAAATAAATAAAAATGTGTGCACATGAACACGCATACAGGCATGATGGGTGTGTGTGTTCTGCAGGTTCCCAGAGGATGGATTCTGCTTCTGACAGGCAGCCTGAGGAGAATAAGAGTGACCAGTCCCTCACCTTCAATGACCCACTCTGGCCCATGCAGTGGGAACTGGTGGGTGTAATTGTGTGTGTTCTCTGGGCTTATCTCAAAGTCTCCCCTCTCTTTCTTTTCCTAACTCTTGTCTTCATGGTGAAGGATGTTTCTCTGACAGGCATAAGTCAGGCCGGCTTTGATGACTGAGGGAGACAAAGGGAGGTGGAGAGATTACGGAGAGAGAGAGAAAAAAGTGAAAGCGAGAGAGAGGGGAGGTAAAGGGGGTCATCAGTGTCGAACCGAGGCAGATGTCGGGGATTGATGAGGCTCGGGGCAACGCTAACACACAAATATGGGACAGAAACGGCGCTAGCAGGCGTCTGGCTCACACAGTTTGACCAATTTGTGCTGGTTTGACGACTGGACTGAAGCTGCTCATTGATATTACTAGTACTACACACAGCTCTAAATACATTTTCATACCCAAAAGATTGCGCAGCGGTGATTTTATAGAGCAGTTTATTCCATTAATCAGAAGCACAGAGCAGAAAAAAGCCTGTAAACACCTTAATCAGAATGAACGGCCTCATTATGAATGTTTAATCAATTTCAAAGTGAGGTTTTAAATCATTCATAATCAAATCAAATAATAAGTCTTTTAAATGTAAATTCTCACCGCTGCTTTATTTTATAATATCCATTCCCTTTGTGCACGTGAGCTAAGTTGGAAAAGTCGGCGCCACTTTCTTCTCCATTGCTTGGTGTTATCAGAGTAGTGCGTCTCTAAAGTTCAGCACTGAAAAAGATATATTTACTCATCCTGTGATCGTAACAGGAATCTTATCTCATAGATGCTGCTCAAGTTGAGCTGTAATAGCACTAGGGACATGTTTTTTGTCTTAATCTATAAATTACGGTAGTTGTGAGTACAATAGTCTTTATTTGTGTGATTAAAAAGTCAAACATAATGAAAGGATACAAGTGATAAAGTTAAGTAATCCACGGATACATCATGAAGAGAGGATGTCATTATGTTTTTTACTATACAATTAAAGTATTTTGTTTGGCACTAATACAAGTATTAAACACTCGCTGTGTGATGCATTGTGTGTGGCGAAAAGAAGAGCCACTCTCTCTGATTGCTTATTGGAAACAAGTACAGAAGACACTTTATACATTCATTTAACTTTGCTTTCTATCCAATATGTTTGTATTTATGCAGTTTATATAATTTGACCAACCATCCTGCTTTATAGCCTTCAGAAATTCTTAAACGTCATACACAACAGCATCATTTCAGTGGTTTTACCAATTATCCACATGCATGTGTTTACACCAGAAGACACGCAGATATAATGCATTCTCAGCTCCTCACCCTAACCTTAACCATCGCACAGCTTCACCACAGCACCCGGCAACAGATTGATTGACATCTCAGCTCTCGGGGCAAGATGATGGGGGGGAGGGGGAGTCAGGATGGGGAGGGAGGTGGAGAAAGAGGAGCGAGGACGGGAGGAAACTGAAGCACGAAGGGAAGATTTTTATAGTATGTGTGAGATTTGTTACAAACAGTTATGTTAAATTTAGACGCTTTATTGACAAGAGGTTTGAAACAGTTTGAAATAAATGTAGGGATGTAGGTTAATGTGGGGAATATTGGTTAGAATGATTAAATATAACCAGGTTAACTGTTCTTCCACTGAAATAGTCTCAGTTTTTCTTAGTGACCAAACATGAACCAATGATCCTTATTAGTAGAATTATATTTGTGGGGACTTCAAAGTGACTGATTTATCACTAGTTATTATACTACTATTTGCATTTTTCAGTAAAAATCATGTATTTTACTATATCTAGTTGATCGGTCATAAAAGCTCAGAGTAAATGGAAAGGTTATGATATCGGAACAAAGAAAACTGAAGAAAAAGTGATTTTTTTTCCAGCAAAAATATATAATTAATGTGAACATAAAAACAATCATCTACAACCATCATTTGTCAAATACCATGGGTTTTACTGGTGAGTCAGTGTCGTAGAAGATGACGATGTTTCCACGTTCACTACGGAGACTCTGAACGTCCAAATGGGTCATATCTGATGACCATGAAAAGATGACAAACTGTATTTTACACCAATTATTTACATGTATTTGACAGGAGGCACTTGATTAGGTCTTTGAGGGTTAAGAAGAATAGTAAAGAATCTATATAAGTTAGTCACTGAGATGTAAACTACAGAAAACAATGACTTTATATACAAAATATGAATCTATAAACTATAAGGACTAACATCCACCAGCACAAAATACATACATTATATATAGTGAAATGTGAAATGTGAAATAATGATACAAATAAGAATGAGACACCACAGGGTTCATTATTTCACTTAGTAATGACACAACAAAAATGTCAACACATATACTGAATATATAGTACAGTAATAACTGATTGGAGAGGAAAATATACAAATTGACAAACAAACCATATAAGAGCTTTGACTGTCACCAACTGATAAAATCAGTGGGATTCTGGAGTTGTGTTGTAGATTTCTGAACGCTGGGTTTGGGATAAAGAAAAGCTGTAAACAAAGGAAGTTAGTGAAAGGAAGGGAAGTGGTGATCCCGGCGGGTGGAAGGGGTTAGCGCTTTAGGTGGCGTGGAACGCATCATCTATTAACCTGACGTTTTTGCTTCATCCTGTGCCCCATTTTAGTTTTAGACTTTTAGATGGTTAGGTTGATTACATACCCTAAACAAGACACAAAAGAACACAATGAGAAACAAGTAAATAGTAAAGAATCAACATAAAATGTGTCGAGAGTTGAGGACTTTCTCTCTCCTCTGCTGCTCTCATTCTGCTGTGTTTAATCAGCCTCTGGTGGACGTGGATATTGATTGAGGGTCAGTAATCTGCTCAGGGTTGGTAGTCTGCCAGGACCAGCCCATTGTATGTGTGTGTATGGGATTGTGTGATGCTAGCTTGACGTGTATACGCTCCAAAAGCTGGTGTGTACGTGATGGATGAGTGCTATATATATATATCTACACCATATGGACAAAAGTATGTGGACACATTGAATTCAGGTGTTTCTTTTCTAACAGGGGTCTGGGATACAAAACAATAATGACAAATGTCATAACATAGTTTTATATTGGGATAAATATCATTGCATCGGTTAGTTTGGTTTAAATTGTTATCTTTGCTTCCAAAACGCACCAGGGATGTTTTTGACTTAATTTCTCTCAACATTGTTGGTGTTTATTTTTAATCCATGACTGTGATTGTAAATGTTCTACCTCTAAATTTCTACAATATTTTTTGTGCTCTGACTATAAATAATAATTTTCTGCCACAACTAAACATCTACTTTCTTCACATCATTAAACTTTAAGGAAACTATATGGACAAAAATATTAGGACACATCATGTCTACAGCTGTAAGATGTCCTATTCATGATGATTTGACATATAAACATCTATATTCCCTTAAAGTTTAATGGGATATTTTTCTTCCTCAGTGAGATGTGAAAAAAGTAGATGGTTATTTGTGGTAGAAAATTATTATTTACAGTCAGAGCACGGAAAATATTTTAGAAATTTAGAGGTAGAATATTTAAAACTATAGTCATGAATTTAAAAAATAATGAACGTAGAGAAAAATTAAGTAAAAACCATCTCTGGAAGCAAAAATAACATTGTAAACCAAACTAACCAATGCAATGACTTTTATCCCAATATAAAACTATATTATGACATTTGTCATTATTGTTTTGTATCCCAGACCCCTGTTAGAAAAGAAACACCTGAATTCAACGTGTCCCAATACTTTTGTCCATATAGTGTATCTCTTTAGCTATATGTATACATACTCATATACACATGGAACGTGAGCTCCATTATATCCTCGCAGTGGCAAAGTCCAGCTCCTCCAGAGAAGCTTTCTGAAAGCTGCTGAAATCCATGCAGCATCCTGGACATGGTTGGTGTATGTTTGAGTGTACCATTGTGTGTTTGTGGTGTATGAGTGAGTTTGTGTGCTTTAGCTGAGGGGCCGCTGAGATGAAGGCAGAGGGAGGCGAGAGGGATTGTTGTCATTTTTTTGTGCTGTGAGTTTTTGTTTGCATGCTTGCCTTGTACATAGGGGAAGTGTGTGCGTTCGTTTGGTGTTGTATAAAGTTTATTTATTTCTGCATTTATTTATGAGAGCTGGAGCATGTGTCTACACGTGTGTTAGAAGAGAGCACCACTGCAGAGTTTCACACAACATTTATGACCCTGTAGATGTTTCTTTGTGTGGAGTTATGTGATGTGTTCAAGCTTCTTCTCTCTGGGCTTATATCCACGTTCATAAAGGTGTGTGTCTGTGTTTTTTTTGTGTTGTTGTACCCTGTCAGTGTGTGTGCATGCTCCCCAGGGCCGATCCTCATGCTCTGGTGGACGTTAGCTTGCTAGCTGCCTCCATTCATCTGCTTTATTCTCACCCACTACAAAGCAGCGCTGCTCCCTGGATGCAACCCCGCGAAAACACACACAATCACACACATACAAACACACACAAACACTGCCCCCCTACTGATCAGTTTTTTTTCACATGATGCTTTCTCTACCTCTCTCTCTCTCTCTCTCTCCCTCCTCTCTCTCTTTATCATGATAACAACAACAGTTGAAGCCTCTTGAAACACCCACTTTGAATATCAGATGAGTTTGTGTGTCTGTGGGCAGCAGAGTTTAGGGCAATTGCTGACATTTTTACCGAGACTGTTTGTTTGTTCTCTACCTTTTTTATGTGACTGGTTGTGGTGTGTACAAGATTATCCGGAAGCATGCCTATGGAGTATTTAACCTGCAAGGTGTGCATATGGATGTGTAGATACGTAGGAGTTCGTGGTGATGGTCATGTAGCAGCGTTAATAGAATCATGAGGATTGTTTTTGGTTGTTGTATATTTAAGGTTAACTACAGTAAAGTGATGAGGACTATTAGATAAAGGACTCAATGTGGAAAAGATATACACTAAGGATGAATGTAAGTTAATAATGCATGCTCTGACAATCCTTTACTTATACGTCATAAGAAAGGGAGCATATGTTCCCCAGTACCGACATTCCCCCTAGACAACATGTTCATCTCTGTGTTTACATTTCATTACACTGTGCTGTATTCGTCAGAGACGAAGGCCACACAATATATAAGAAGAGTACTGAAAAAAAACTAAGAATTTGAATCCAATAATAACTACTCACGTTTATAGCTCAAATACTGTATGTTTCTTGTATCACAAAGTTGTGTTTGTTTTGAAAATGAATACAATTGCAAAAAATATTTTAGACACTGGAGCTTTTAACTTTATTACATATTGTGTTGAATATTTTAATTAAACATAATAATTTTTGCCTTTTTTTTTTGGAGTCCATCAAGGAGATTATGTCTTCATTCACCTGTGTTTGTCTGTTTGTCCGCCACCAAAATGTAACACATTTTGGTAATCGGTCAGTTATTGTACCCTTGGTGAAAGTAGTGAAGCACCACTGCCTACAATTATGGTTCATAGGCCTTCGTCCCTACATATGGAGCTACATTCCTATCATATGCTGTATGTTGGACTGGGGAACATAGGGCTGACCCCCTAAGAAATACGTCAGTTTACACTTAGTGGTATAAACTCATTTGGTTATTTTTTTCCCCCCACATTTTCTATCATTTAAAATTTCCAAATGAATAAAGCACAACAATAATCTTTGCTAAATTATAAGCAATATATGTAATTTATTTTATTCAAAGCAGTTTGTATTTTAATCCTCTTAATTCTGCAAAGCCTGCACTTGTGCAGCCATTTTGCACCTAATTTTGGAAGAGATTGTACTTTGCATAGAGTTACCCTTTATATTGTAAGAGAAAAATAATGTAGGAGTAGGAAATTTACAAATGCAAACACTAATCCTGTATTTTTTAATGCATTGTTCAGAAAAAAAACATGAATTAATTGTTTTTATCAGCTTCGAAATACTAAAGAAATTGTAAAAAGCGCACAATAAAAATAATGAATCACAGGAAGAGGAGAGGACCCAGCATTCCTAGAAATTATTGTCGATTGCACAGATAAGAGGTGCAGTTCCTTTAAAGTGACTTATTATCTGCCCAAGGGGAAGCATACAAGGTGAAGAGAACGGGGCTGAGGACACAACCTTAGGGCACCAAACCAGGTTTTCTTGTGTCCTTTAAAAAGTTGAGGTGATAGCCTAATGTATGTGTGTGTCTGTGTGTGTTAAGTTTGCACAGGGCACGTACAACTCCAATGGCTTTGACCTGAATGTGATGCCGGTGTGGAGCAACAACATCACCGGCAGCGGGGTGGTGGTCAGCATCATCGATGATGGTGAGTCCCAGTGTTTTGGCCACGAATGTTGTTTGTCTCTGCATTCTGATGTGAGCTGCAGCGGTGTTTCACAGCATAGATGAAGTTAAAATGTTAAACTTCTGTGGTATGAGCATTCATGTTGTCATTATTAAGCACTGTTTATTGCATGGGTGTCAAACATACGGCCCACAGGAAAAAACAGGCCAATCAAAGGGTCCAATACTGCCCGAGGGATTGATTTGTGAATTTACACTGAACATCTTCATAATTAACAGTATCAAAATCATTATAGTTCAGTTTCCACATAAGAACAATTTGATCTAAAGTGGGTCAGAGCAGTAAAATACTGTCATGATAACCTATAGATAACGATAACTCAATTTTCGCTTTGTTTTAGAGTAAAAAAGTAAAATTACATGAAAATGTTTACATTTATAAACTATCCTTTCACAAAAAATGTGAACAGCATGAACAACCCCTTGTATTAAAGCTGAAAGTCCACACCTCTGTCACATCTTGATGTTTACACATAACCAGTTATATTACCAGCTCTATTTCTCCCCGTGCATTTTCAATAATAACATCTAACACACCAGATCGTTTTCAGAAAAGTTTTCATCTAGATGAACCTGCATAAATACGTCTTAGAGCGCCATCATGGGGATAAAGGATAAACAAACGTCACACACGACGTTGATGTATTTTTTGTCGTATACTGTGACTGTCGGACCCTTAAATGCAGTTTCCCCCTGAAAACACACAAACACAAAAAGGGGGTTTTCCAAAATTTGTCCTTTCATTTTGAGTGACCTAACCTGGAGTTTTCATGTGGACAAATATCAGTTCTACCCGGCTACGTGTGTACATGGCAACAGCGGTGAACAGGGGTAAAACTACGTAATCTGTGTAAATGTCCCAATACTTTTGGACCTGAATGCATTATCTAACAGAGCAGATCTTTAGATTTAGACACACATAGTGAAATGCTGCATTAATTTTTTGACACTTTGTAATGTGTAAAACATCAAAAGTTTGTATTGGTACGTATTCCTGCTTAGATGCAACCATGCACTTTTCGATTTCATTCAGTGTAGGAACAAACTATTGTAATTCAATAATTGCATAACATACAGTATTTGATTTCATGGAGTAATTTGCATCTAATTTAGGTGTGCATTATCAAAAAAAAATGTTTGAAGACTCTGCAAGTTTGGTGTGATTTAGCTGAACTCTGTCTGGGCCTAAGTGAAGAGGTTGAATGATTTATGTTCGTGCATCCCCCCCACCGTCATCTTCGTCTCAGTCACGCCACAATGAGAATTCATTTCTCTCTGATTGCTGGGATATCTGGCAACAAGGGAAATGAGAGAGCGGCATCTTATGGGCTCATTCATCAAGAACTAATTGAAGCCTCACTAGTCTCAAGTGCTGATAGAGCTGGAGTAGTGTCGGAGTGTGCTGCTTCTTGTGTGTGTGTGTATGTGTATGTGTATGTGTGTGTGTGTGTGTGTTAAAGAGGTTATGTGACACTTTTTTGCATGTCAGTGTCTGACTCTGCAGTAAATCTGAAACAGGACTAGAAGAAAAACCCACATATATAAAAGCACCACCGGTCAAAAGGGAGAAAAAAAAGTATGTTTGCATGTGCATTTGAATCTGTCTCTATGTACTTATCACTGTTGAGCTTTTCTATTAAAACATCTGAGGATGGGCTGCCGTAAACACAAGGCCTTCTCCATTTTCCGTGCATCTCTTTGCATGCAGACGGAGGCTGTGTGTGATGTGGATGCGGTGTGTGTGTTGGGGGGGGGGGGGGGGGTTACAGAATGAGCAAGCAAGAGGGAAAGAGAAAGAAATTAAATAGAGGAAGGATATAGAGGGAAATGTCAGGAGAAAGCAGGAGCAGAAAGGATTCAGAGAGAGGGCGAGCATGTGTGTGTTAATGTAGGTGTGTGTATGAGGCAGAGTATTAGACTTGCACCAGTGAATCTCCTCTCCTCTCAGGCTATTGTACTCTGCTCCACCTCTCTGTATTGATTCCACCGGGCAAGAGCTCCCTCTCTCTTTCTCCTTCCCTCTCTGTCTCTTTCTTTTCCTTTCTCTCATTTTCTTGCCTTTTCCTCTTTTTTTTTTTTTTTTTTACCTCTGTTCCTTCTTTGTTAACTAGGAGGTGACTTCTTTCCCTCCCCCTTTTTTTTTTTTCCTCCCGTCTGCCCCCCCCTCTCGGACAGTCTGACTCTCACAGCTGAAGGATCATGTGCACGCTCACCTTTAGCCACCTTTCAATCGATGCCTATTGATTTTGATATCACAATGAAATAAATTATTTTTCTTT
>JAPQRQ010000009.1:29411817-29433600 GCA_037367365.1 Apogon talboti
GGGGGGTGCTGATATGGGGGGGGGGGGGTAATTTATGATTTAATCTAATGCAGTCTGGACCTGCTGTAAGTCACACAGACCTCAGCTGGGAAAGCGAGGGAGGGAAAGGATGGAGAAACTGAGAGAGACATTAACCTTTCCTTGAAGCGAGTGTGGAGACGTTTTATCTGACCACCGCAAACTCCTGTAAACCTCTTCAGCTCTCCACCTTGTCTTCCTGCTACTTTTCCAGTGTTTACCGAATGCATTACATAATCAACTTTGTTTCCACAGAATAGATTTATACCTCTTTAACTTGTTCCTACTGATTGGAACAAACTTACAGTAACTGTTGCCAAGCAGTTTTTGTTTTGCGGAATAAACACCTGATGCTAGGTAGGTGTTAGGCACAAACAGCCATGCCTGCGCTACTGTATATGTGCTTATAGTTCTGAAGTGTTTGTGTCGGATCAAGATTAGGCTGGTAAACACACACATTGACAGCTACAATGGTTTGAGAAAGAAACTCAAACTTTATCACCAGAAAAAGGCCTGAGGAGAGAGCTGTCACAGAACCGCCTACGCAGTTTGACTAAAGGAGTGATTGCTGCGAAGTGAGGAGTAAACACACCAAATACAGAGACGAACTTAAGAAAAACCATTTACCATTTAAAATGCAGTATAAGCAGTATCCCACATCATCGTGTACCGCAGTATGAGGTATCCAACAGTCAGTCTGCAACATGCGCTACCCCAGGAATCACTTGTTGCCACTGGCGTTGCTGTCGGCGATTTAGACTGTTTCGGAATTTTGTGAAATATGATCTTAGTTTGACTTTCTGTGACCACATTGGTCTTATATAGAACTCGACAACTTGGACAAACAAGAACGCTTACATAATACATGGAGGAGCCAATGTCGGTCAAGTATCAAGACGTGTTGGAATGCTGTAAAGTTTGATAAAAAAAGTAAAAACCACTGCTGATGTTTTTTATTTCTGAATTTGACGTCTTTTAACTTTTAACGCGTATGATTAAATGCAGTGCATCTGTTGCGTATCAGTCTAATGAACGCCCGTAGAGCCAGCGTTCTGATGCATAAACAACATAAACATTTAATTTCTACAATAAAATCAATGCTGTTTTGACTGATGAGCCTCAGTCAAAAGTAATGCGATGTTATCCTCATGACTTTATTTAGACAGTGTTCAGTCGTGTGTGTGTTCTTAGGATGATGTCCAGACTCCGGCCTTATACTTAATCTCTTTTTAGTCAAATAAAGTACATTTCTGACCCGAGTTGATCCACATTCGGTTCAGTTTGTTGTAGATCTCGTCACTCGTCCCCTCTCCACCAGATCATGGAATCTCAGTTCACCAAAGCCTGCTCAAACGGAGGACAGGGCAGGGGACTTTGTCCTTGAGAGACGACGAGGGACTGAGATCCATCTCCAAGGACTAAGTTATGTCACGAAAAATATCACTCGAACCCCGAATGTGAATCAAAGTCAAGCAATTTATTCCTGCAAGAAGGTGCAAAGAGTTGCAATCATACAGCAATGATTAACAAGTCCAAACTCAAAGGTCTTCTACCCATGGGAACAAGATAATTTTGTCTGATGCAATAGTTCGGTCTCCCATTCGTCTCACCTTCACCATATCTCCAGCAAAAACACATCGGTTGTTTTGTATATTTAACAAGAGATTAACTTAAGGCCGGAGCTTTGACACTGTTCTAAGGATACACACATAAATGAAAACTGTCTAAATCAAGTCTTGAGGATAACATATAATTTGCCCAACAACAATAATATCATAATTTAAAGACACTCTATGTAGTGGTTCTATATTCCAGATAGATATCACAAACCAAAACTTTAATTAATTACCAATTGGATTGACTGGCCGACGTTGGATGGTATGATTGTCTATCCTTGATTTGTGATTAAAGTGACGTCATCGTTCACCTCCTGTTTTAACAGTGCTGTGTGTGAAACACCAATGAAGAAAAGATTTGTATTTGTAAATAAATATATAGAGCGTACAAATGACACAAAAGGGAAAGTTGTGTGTGTCGGGACAGTTTGGCTCAAGGAACAAAAGCATCACAGATAATGTGGACTATGAGTTAATTTTTGTTCCCACTGATCTGCTTTGTACCTGTAGACTGTGTTTTCTCTCATAAATCTTACCTACAAATACACATCTTCTCTTCCACATGTGCAAATAATTTCCCATGGTTTACCACAGTTTACTTTCAACCAAAAACTTCTGCATGTCGCTTCACAAGCCAAAAATCTTATTGTCCTTAATTCAGGCTCATAATCCATTCGCTGTCTGCTGTGGTGTACTTACCATGGCGACAAAGAGAGAACCAATCAGAGCACAAACAAATACAAGGGAACCAATAGAATCAGTCGAGGGCCGAACCAGCACTTACAACCTTAGTTTAACTCTGTGTCTGCATCAATAATCTCTCTCCAGAGAGCCATTTGCCTGGATAAATATTGGTTTTGCGTTGGCCCCTGTAATGGCACCCAGTGCAGGCGGCGGGGCCCGTAAGTGACGTTGTCTGTCACGCCGTTGGCAGGCTGGCGTGGGAGTCGTTGGCACATTGTGGGGTCTCTCAAACGCTCATTTGAATTCGCTCGTCCCCAATCATGCCACTACACTCAGCGACTACACACTTCCACACTCCACTCACACACTACTCCTACTACCTGTTTGGGCGCCGGCACTCTCATTTGCATGAAATAAGATGGAAATGGAGCCCTTATTTATGCCAACAGAAATGGAGTGTGTTATTAAGGGCACTATTGTGCAAAAGAGACGGTGGCGGTAAGAATACATTACAGAGGCTATTTCTGGAGTGGCTCGAGTCACGCAGAGGGTAATGCTTTACAGGTCCCTGATGACTTCTACAGTCTGGGCGCCAACACTGTGTACATTGTTTATGTGCATTCGTATGTAGATGTGTGTGTTTTTTTGTGTGAGTCTGTGTGCTATGGCCGTGTTTGATTGTTTGTGTCTGTGTGCGTTTACCTGCAGTACTTACACCCCAGTGTGTGGCTGTATACTTACTTACTTACACCTGGTGGATATGACTGTAGGAGGTGAGCCTTCGTATACAGCTCGGTGATGGATGAGTTTCCTGTGATTGGCAGGTCTCCATTCATACCGGATTTATTGTGAGTCTGTTTGTGTTGTTCGGTCGCAGGTGGGTGGTAGAGCTCTGTCAGTCATGCATTGATACGGTGGTTTTAAGCATCCACTGGGTCATTTCTGTTTCTTTTTTTAATGGCGTAAATAGGAGAACTAAAAGGATGTAAAGGAAGCTGTTGGCCGAATTTCGCATTAGATTGGGATTATTATTTTTTGGTTTAAGATCAGGTGATCCTGTTGATGTAGACTGGGATTGTTTTTGGTATTGCAGTTGAATCCTCATGTATTCAGTCAATACTAAATATTCTATTTGGTACGTGCTGTGCCCCTTAATGGGCTCCTCTACTGGTTTACCCCTTTGAGGCTCTGCCTTGGCACCCAGAGATACATTTTTGGCTCTCACTGTCCAGTCATGGGTTAGTATCCACCCACTATGCACAACACACCGGCTGCTCATCCCCCCTTTTTCAGTCAGACATCTTGATGCTGCATTCAGAAAATCTCGTCACCGTCTGTTGCTGTTGAGGTACTTCTGAAGAGATTGAAAGTTTGGAAAGTTTTGTTTTAACATTGTCTCCTCTGCGTACTCAGTCTTGAAGATGGAGGCAGCACCGGTCACTAACTGGTTTTGTCCCCACCATGACGAAAAGGAGCATGCACCGTCCACACTGATGCAGATTATATTGCAAAATTAGGTAAATGAAGAGATTGTTAAATGATGGCGTCTCAACCCATTCTGCTCATGCCTATCATGTCTTTGAGTAATAAAGTTGCACCTGAAACATCAAATCCAGCTGTATAAATCAGTAGATGGCGGTCAGCACCGATACCTTTAGGACTATGGACAAATCCACATCATATAAAGAATACACTTTGACAAGCACAACTAACACTTAATGTAACGCAAGTTCATAACTGAATGACACCTTCATGACAGATTAAAGCCTCTGCTGCATCCATTATTATCCACGGTGTCCACAGGTTGGACAACAACAGTGTGTCTGGACACGTTTGGAGTCGATTTTGGATTGTTATGCGGACAGACATATTTTGTAAAATATCTGTCATGTGGACAAAAAAAAATATCTGTTTACATCTGTTGGGCATCAGTCTGTGTAGAAAGCCCTTCTGTCTTTCAATGATTTACTGCACATGTCATAATTGTAAGCCTGATTTGGCTGTATCACCAGCTTGAACTGGCTTTTAAATGAGTTTCAATAACTTCCTTTCGTCTTTACCCCAGTTCAGACCACTTTGACGCCAATGTGAGCGACTCCATTACTGCTGAGAACCCAGATCCGGATTTTCTTGTCATCTTTTGCTAACCTCCCCAGACAGCGACTCCTTTCACTGAACTGACCTGCCCCCACTGACCTTTTCCTTTCGGTCCAAACCTGAACCTTCTCTACCACTAACCTTCGATTGGCCTGTGGGTGACCTGTGACCTTTAACCTTTTTAGGTCTGCTGTTCCCAGGGAACCTCAATGGAAAAAGCTCTTGCTGTGTAAATATTATGAGCTGCTCAGTTGGCTGAAACCTGCAGCTGCACTTCAACAAAGGAGAGGGGAGAAAGACAGAAAAAAGGGCTGCTTATGTGCGTGAACTTAGATTTGTGAAAATAAAATAATACAATTCTGATTCTCTTCATCTGCTGTTTGTATAATCCATACCTATTTGCATATGGACTTAGTGTTTTATTCAGTGTATTAGAGACTGTAGTGGCTTGTTTGGTTTTTTTTTGTACACATCTTATAATGGAGTTTATTAGCATGTGCGCAGCAGCCTGGGAGTGTATGTCATCAGTTTTCCTGAAGGGTGGCCATTTTGAAAACTGGATGCTTAAACAAGAAGGGGAAAAAAAGTTGCCCATTAACTGGAAATCCCCCCTCCCAGGGCTAAATTGGTGTAAATAGTATTGTTCCCCTCTCCGTCAAAGATATATGGAATGTCGTTTCGCTGATGGCTTCAGTAAATGCAGCAGCCAGGCAGGCGTATAGATATAACAGATCTGCTCCAACACTGCATCTAACCACTGGGCTGTGTAACTGGCCTCATACAGCATCTGTCATGTGATATGTGTGTGTGTGTGCTAGTGTGTGCATGTAGAGGCGCGTGTGTGTATTCACAAGCATTTAGGAGATGGAAACAAAGCAGTGGATGCAATCAGAGAGAGAGAAAAGAGGAAAAAGAGGAAGAAGGAGAGATGGAGAATGGAGAGAGAGCTGTTGTTGGGGAAATACACATCAAATAAGCTAATGTCAAGGCCAGTGTGGTCCTATAACTTCTCCATTCAACGAGGGGTCAAACCAGGGTCAAGCTCTATTGATTTCTTTCCCAGCTTTGTGGCAGTATTTCTTTCTACTAATAGCAAGTGCGGGCCTTCAACACTACTGGATGTGACTTCTGTGTAGGACTATTACTGGATTAATGTTGTAAACGTCTCCCTTACATATGAATCTAAAGGAAAAGCAAAGTTTAATTTTCTCTCCCCTCACTGAATGATGCAAGATAAAAGTTTGAATGTACCATTTATTTTTGCATGAGTTTATCTCTGTATATTTATTTTGTGTGTATCTGTTTTTACTCTTTGTATGTTTGCGCGGCTGCAGTCGTATCACTTTGCATGTGCTCTGCATCAGTGTGTGTGTGTGTGTCTGTGCACACGGACATATCGGTGTGTTCCTGTGTTCGCCGGCGTGCAGTGATGGATCGCAGCAGTTCCCTGTTTACCTAGCCTCATGATTTCCTGTGCGTGCATGTAACAAGTGGAGTTTGGCAGGATTAATGAGCACACAGCTTGCTGAATGGGTGTTTGGCTCTGCAAAGCACTCCATCATGGACTGATGCTGCTACCATACCCCTCTGAAACACACACTCACACACAAACACATGCACACGTACGCACCGTGCACTCTGCAACTCACCACTTACCCCTGCTTTTAATTACACATGCTTAGCCAAGTCCCATTAAGCAACCCCCCCATGCTAAACAATGTTAAAGCATCCACATTTCTCATAGAGCACAGTGTTTAAATATAGTCTCCACACTGCAGTGTGTAGGAGGTAAATTGTTCTAATATGTTTGCTACTGAGAGGCTCAGAGGAACAGATACTGATACTTCATAGAAAGTTTCAACTTGCACTGATACTAAATACACAGTCAGTTTTTTTTTTTTTACCTATTTCTGGAAACCTCAAGAACCTGAGAATTTTTCATTTTCAGGTTATAATTTATGATGCTGTACAATACAATCAAATGTCAGATTTTGCTGACATTGACACCACCACATAGATATCAGGACTTTGAAATACAGGCAACACAAGTTTATCATAGAAAATGTGGGGTTTTTTGTGGTGCAGAATTGCATGCTACCAGAAGGAAATCATCTAATGGCTTCCCAGGAAATTTCTTCCTCACTTTAATCTGGTTGTTTCGACAATTTTCACAACAGCGGTTTCTTTCTTAAACTGCCTGCTAAGTGGAAGCCTAACAATGATAGAGCTGGTTTATTATGTAAAATGATGTCACTGTCTGAAGCCGTGGCTCTCAGTGCATTATGGTACCATAGGACTAATAAGAGGACTGTTAACGACTGCATTTACCAGCACATTAGACAGAGTCGCTTTTAACATCATTTAACATCCTGGTGTATACATCTATGGTGTATTCATAAAAAAACTGTCAAGGTGATTCCAGTATGTGAATGTGAGAGAATGTACATGTTTGTTATGTGATTAGAGGCAGGTTTTGCGTTTTTGTGTTAGCTTCTGAGTGCAGTAACAGTGTCTATTTATGCCAATATGTATTTGTGTGTCAGAACGATTGCAAAGAAGTGGAACAGTGCTGCATTTGTATGGGTTTGTTTCTGTGTGTGTGTGTGGCCAGAAAAAGGAGAGGGGGGGCTAGTAGAAAGGAGGACATGAGGGTAGAGCAGAAATCAAATCACTTAATTGCTGCATTTTTCATCTCCATCTTTTGTTTTATGGCGGCTGAGGGCCGGCGAGCGACTGCGGCTGTGATTCATGGACGTCAGGGAGGCCCGTGAGCAGCGCCATCCCTCATCGGCGCCCGGCCGCCCGCGTACCCAAAGCACCCACACAATTACTGTGATGAATATGACTTGTTTTTGTTGTTTGTTTGTTTTTTTCTTCCCATTCTTTTACTTCGCTACCTTCATCAGGGTTTAGTGGGAACAGGGTGCTTAATGCCGCCGCTGAGCTGTCAGAAATAAACAATTTACCATTTCAGGTTCATTCCTCCTTCTGCACCCTCCCCTTATGAGAGCTGAGCGCACTGAGACTGGGAGAGAGCAGATACAGACAGATAGGCAAGCATGGAGAGAGGGAGCGAGAGATCCAGATAAGGAAGAGATAAATATAGGGAGGGGAGAAGAGGGATGCGTTCATAGATGCCGTGAGGAGATGTAGGGAGTGGGGGATATCAAAATGGAAAGAGGGAGTGGAGATGTTGTGAAAGCGGAAGAACAGAAAGGTACAGGAAGTTAGTAGGAGATACTAACAGATATTACATGTCTGAGAGAGAGACGTAGAAGATGAGAAGGAGGTGGATAAGGAGGAGGAGGAGGCAGGAGAGATAGAGGGAGGGAGGGAGGGAGGCGAGAGAATGAGAGTAACACCGGAAGGGAAGATAAAGCAAAAAGAGAGCGATGAGATAGAAGGATGAAATCATAGAGAGAACCCTGTAGTAACATGTTGGGTGTGTGACATGTCAATACTGACACAAAAGCAAGAATACCAATGTAGCAGCAGGCTGGGATATGTTTCCAGACAGCATAAAGATGCTTTAAGGATTCCTTCAAAATAAATTGGAATGGAATTAGATTTCTGTCAATACAGCTATAAAATGTTTAAACTTGCATAAACAATGGGCTGAGTAAATTCAAACCACATGCTACACAGTAAAGAGTCAAAAACTTACCAGGCACTGTTAATTTCATTCTTAATTTCACACAGAACGAAGAGGCTCCATTTCTTTTCTTTTACAATTCTCAACATTTCACTATATATATATATATATATATATATATAACTTTTTTGTTTATTTACTATTTTAACCTTTCAGGCGCAAAACGTTGCAAAGTCGCAATATTGCGACTTTAGGGCTTAAAGGGTTAATCTGAGATTTCCCAGTAATAATATTATTTGGGTTCAGGTTTTATCTGTTTTATTACATTTTAGAGTTAAAGCGTTCTCATCCTCTTAGATCACAATCGATCCTAATGTGTCTTATGATGTAATTTACAGAGGTAGTGTACAGATCATTTCATTAAAGAATAAACAAGTGCTGTCAAAACATACCTACTATGCTAACATTTGTTTAAAATGCCCGTGTAATTACAGAAAGCGTTGTGCAAACCTATGGGATTCTTTCAGTCTGTTCATAGCAATGCTTTTGTCTGCTCTAAAGTGTTGATTTTCAGTCCATGTTAACTCGTAGAATTTTTGTAACATGTTTTTTTCTTTTGCTGTTGAAGAAATCATGATGAAGAATTGCCGATACGACTGGCAAGTCTGATTTGCACAGATGTTTCATACTTATGTCAGGGTGAAAAGTTATTTGATTCATTATAAAATTCCATTGGGCAAATAGTAGGCCACAATCAGGGTAATTGGTTTTTAACTTCAACAACTTATTATCAAAACATGTGATCATTTAAAATCAAGCAAACATGCTGTGTTTTAGTCAGATAAAACAAAACGCCATCACCCACACACAGAGAAACCTCTAGCAATCAGAGAAATAGAATAGAACAGAATAGCCTTCATTGTCATTGTGTGTTCGATGAAATTAGGAGTGCTACTCCAGTCAGTGCAAACAATATGAATAATAAAAAGCAATATGTCAGAAAGTAAGAATAGTGTAAATATAAAATCACAAAAAAACTTAAGAATAGAACTAAAGGTAGAATAAAATAAATCATCATTTTCAAGTTCGTCTTTTGTTTCTACTTTCTTTTTTGGAACAGTGCGCTCCTCCATCCTCCATACAGCACTCTCTTAAATGTGGATTGACATTTCTTGCATCATTTGCGTCCAGTATGTTTACCCGTTCCTTGACTGTTGTTCCTGTATGCTATGATACTAAAATGTGTTGATATTTAGGAGTTGGTCCATGATGCGATGGCTGTGTGGACCGGTGGTGTTTATATTTGTGTGCTGTTGTTTGCACAGATAAAACTCCTCTGCTCTTTTACTCTGAAATCTTATCACTAACTGAACTAACAGGAGGAATCTATATTGCAGTGAGATGTTTGGAATTGTGAACAGCTGTGTTTGACTGTATTAGACCACGGTGCATGTACAGTAAATGAAATGTTTGTTTATACACCATATGGACAAAAGTATTGGGACACACTGAATTTAGGTGTTTCTTTTCTAACAGGGGTCTGGGATACAAAACAATAATGACAAATGTCATAATATAGTTTTATATTGGGATAAAAATCATTGCGTTAGTTTGGTCTAAATTGTTATCTTTATTGCCAAAATGCCACAGAGATGGTTTTGACTTCATTTCTCTCAACACTGATGATTTTTTTTTTATCCATGACTATGATTTTAAATGTTCTACCTCTAAATTTCTAAAATATTTTTCATGCTCTGACTGGAAATAATAATTTTCTACAACTACTTTCTTCACATGTCACTTAGTAAGAAAAATCTCCTATTAATCTTATGGGAAATATTGATATTTATAAACCATATGGACAAAAATATTTGGACACATCATGTCTACAGCAGGAAGATGTCCTGTTCATGCTGATTTGAGATAAAAACATCAATATTTCCTTGAAGTTTAATGGGAGATTGTTCTTCCTAAGTGAGATGTGAAGAAAGTAGATGGTTAGCTGTGGTAGAAAATTATTATTATTACAGTCGGAGCACGAAAAATATTTGACAAATTTAGTGGTAGAACATTTAATAATCAGAGTCAAGGATAAAAAAAAAACAACAAAAAGCAAAATCAGTGTTGAGAGAAATGAAGTCAAAACCATCTCTGATGCATTTTATAAGCAAAGATAACAATTTAAATCAAACTAACTAATGATATTTATCATAATATAAAACTATATTATGACATTTATCATTATTGTTTTGTATACCAGACCCCTGTTAGAAAAGACACACTTGAATTCAACGTGTCCCAATACTTTTGTCCACATACTGTATTTCAGTGCTAAAGAAAGGGTGAACATAAAGCCTTTTCCACAGACTCCAGAGGTAAAGGTGCAGACAAACACACATGGACAATCAGATGCTTTGATCACAGGTAAAGCTGCTCTGATGAGGTTTCCTCCTCATCTCCTCCTCATAAAGGAGGGTCTCACACACTGTGCTGAACATAAAGGAACCGACAGAAAAGGAGATGAAACAAAAGCCAAGCCTCAGACGTCACGTTCGCTCATTTCGTAGTTTGTGCGTTTGTTTGCATCCCTCACAGCGGTGGATGGAAGAGGGTTTGGGCATACTGGGTGGAAGAAAAGGGCTGCTGGCAGGGATCGGACTCAGTCGGTAACAGAAGACGTGATCATGTAATGTCCAGAGAAAGATTACAGCTGTTATGATTACTGATATTAGAGGATAAAAAGCCCAAACCTGGCAAAACAGATGAAAAGGAGCCACCAGGATTCTGTCCGTAAATATCCCAGCAGTCTGATATTTTCTATTTGTTGAATACAGTTCTATAGTCCGCACAGACACTTCCTTTAGTTTTGTGTAGAAATACATCCTGGACCAACAGAGCAGAGATCTAGAATACATAACATCCCAGACAGACTCTTTATCCTGAAAACTAAAGTGTCTCGATTGATTTGATTACAGTGAATCCAGTCTTAGCTGCAGCGTTTCACAGTGCAAACACCACACAGCTGATTGTACACAGACAGACTTCTGCATTTTGACTTTCTATAACAGTTATAAACTCCACCAAGGACAATATGTGTTTGTCTGTTGGCACCAGGTTTCATGAAACTTGGTGGAGTGGTCGGACCTGGACAAAGGATAAACCCAGTAGATCAGGGGTGTCAAACACATGGCCCGTGGACCAAAACTGGCCCGTCAAAGGGTCCAATCTGGCCCATGGGATGAATTTGTGAAATGCAAAAATTACACAAAAAATTAAATTATTAGCAATCAAAGGTGTCAGTCATTTCATTTAGGGGCCACATACAGTACAACTCAATTAGATCTAAAGTGAGTTTGATCAGTAAAATAATAAACATAGTAACCTATAAATAATAGCAACTCCGTTTTTTTCTCTTTGTTTTAGTGTAAAAAATAAAATCACATAAAAATGTTTCCATTTAGAAATTAGAAACCTGAACAAATATGAACAACCTCAAGTGTCTTCGGAAAAATAAGTGCAATTTGACCAATATTCTGCTTGGTATTACATATTTTGTGTATTTGTAGATCCACTGTGATCTGTATGTTGTAATGTGTAAATGTGTAAATTATAAACAAAGTTATAATATTGTTAAAATTGCACTTATTTTTCTTAAGAAATTTCAGGTGGTTCATGGTTGTTCATGTTATTCCCATGTTTTAAAGGATAGTTTGTAGATGTAAACATTGTCATCATGTATTTTTACTTTTTCACTTCAAAATATAGAGTAAACTTTGGATTTGACATTATTTATGGGTTATTATGTTATTATTTTACTGGTCTGACCCACTTGAGATTGAATTGGGCTGAATGTGACCCCTGAACTAAAATGACTTTTACATTAATGCAGGAGATTATCATTTTTATTATTACTCTTATGATTTTTTAACTTTTTCTATCATTGTGTAGGTATTCACTCTTCCTTTGCCCCTTTTACTGTCGTTGTAAAAAGGTTTTATAATCACAAATTTTCTTTGCACACTTTGCTGCTTCAGTTTTTTGTAAAAATTTTTCTTTCTCTGTGTTTCTGAGGTACATTGAAGCACAGTTCCAAGCATTTTAAGACTTATATCGGTAAATAAATTACATTTATGCAAAGAGTCAAATTCTGTCACTGGTAAAGCTTTTTTAAAAAAATAATATTACACCAGACAAGTCTATAATAGACAAAATGAAGCACAACACCTACAATGAGAATTAGAATGAGATGATATTTTCATACATGTATTTATGGATTTGTTCTCTCAGTTCAGTCACATTTGAATAATTCATTCAAATATCCAAATAATGAATACATAAAATATATCCAAAATAATTCTAAATAATTAACATACAGATTACAGGTCACTGTCAGGGCTTCCAATGGTTTCTTCTGCAAAAAAAAAATCCATCATCAATTGTTGTAAAGTTAAAATCTAAAATCTACATCTGGATCTGATCTGGACTACATTAAAGGACTGATGACACATGGAATAGACCCCCCTAGTATAAGATTTTAAAGTCCAGTTGTTCCAAATGCACCATACCACATTATAGTAATGAATGCAATGACATACTGCGTTTGTTTTTTTCATTTTAGTGGCTAACTATTACGATAAACAGACTTTCATGCATCTGCTGATGATTTTGGCTTCAGGACTTAAACTAAAACTTGAAATATACCAGAATACCTGAAATGGTTTACGTTATAGAATAGAATAAAATAGAATAGGACTTAGTCACTGCTACAGGAACAATGAAAATCAGTTTAGCAGCTTCTGTTTCTTTTTAGCAGCAAACACTTAAAGTGCAAAAAGACAGTATAAAAATATCACACAAATTATACTGAAAAATACTGACAATATACAAAACTAGCAGGTTGACCTGTGGGGGTCCACGGGTTCCAGATGTGGTAGTTTTTATGCTGTTGTGTATTCGTGCATGCTGTACCGCATTTGTCCAGCAGTCACCGCCTCCTGGCCATAGCAATGTGCTTGTAAGGCTATTGTATTCAAAAATTACTAATATCCCCCAAAATATTGGTCCTATCAACTTGCTGTTTTCGCTACTGTCTTCTTTGACGAAAAATACATAAGTATGACAAACTGCAGCAGTCGGCTCTTTCTGGATTTTGTGTGAATCCCCGGACACACACACGCACGCGCACACGCACACGGAGGCCACTAGGCCTTTAATATATAAATTTAGAAAGAAATACTAAAATATACAAAAAGCCAACTCTATACCTCAGAATAATTATGTACAACATATAAAAGATATGTACAGATAATATAGGATATAGCATACTCAATAAAATTGAAAACAATGTGTGTGAGTTGTGATTATAGCATGATTAGGGGGGTTTTAAGACATGAACACTCGTCTGAATCTGTCAGTAATTTTAAACCATTCCCTGTACGGTCATCTCTTCTTTTATACAGTATTTATAGATAGAAGAACCCGAACCGAACAGTCAGTTAATGAGGAAGACTTGAGTGCACTGCTGCTGCTGGGGGGCTCACACAGCGGGCTTACCGTGTGTATATGTACATGCTCATACTTATGCACATATCCGTGTGTCTGAGTGTGTATAGACTGTAGCCAGCTTTTAAATATTAATCTCAAGGTCAAAGGGAGAGAGCTTTTTGATATTCATGCAGGGTGCTGTACCCTCTGCCTGGTGCCGAAGCCCTCCTCACACTGCTGCTTTTCTCACCGGATCATTACGTCTGCTGCTCTTTCTTCTAGTTCTTTCTCTCATGTGTTGGCACAATGTGGAACCTCCCTGTGTAAACTCACAGACTCAGAACATATGCAGCCACGTGAAGGTGCTACACGAATTCTAACAGTTTAACACTGATGAATTAGTCGTAGATCTGAGATTAGCGGCTTCTACGCGCAGCATTTAACATGCTGCTGAGTGGGACGAAACAAGGATTTCTGAAGGACTTCAGTTTTTCTGTCACTGTCAGTTTAAGAGCAATCAATTTCATGTACCGCTATCCATCCATCCATCATCAGATCCTGAGAGGGAGAGGAAACAATCGCACAAATGCTGACCTCAGGGAAGGGGAGTTTGCTTATGTACAGTGGCAACGTTTTGTCCGTGTCAGAAAATACAGATTCCTTATGCACTGATATGATGCAGTGAACAGTTGTCTGAAACGGTCTCATATAACAGACTATAAAGCTTAGATTTTCAAATGTTAAAAGGGAAATTTTGGCTCATTTAACTGGATAAAAAATCCTCATACTATTACTCATCCATAGAAACTTAAACATGCTTTTTTTCTTTTGGATTTATTTGGCAAACAGACGCAGCACTAAGATAGAGGATGATGATGCGCTAGTACTTGTTTCCAAACTGTTAAAAATTGTCTTTTCTGAATATCAGAAGCATAATTCAGTGTTCAAGTTGAGGTGATCATATACAGCAGCTGCTACTTTCTTGCAAACTTATAGAAAAATAAAAAGATGTACCCACTCTAAATCTGTTTCCTTAATGTATTTGTTTCAATTTTACCTAATTTCCCAACTTATACATTCATTAAATAGTAATATTGTCTGTAATTATGTAATTTTTTAAGCTAAAATCATACTGTGGCTTAGAAAATCTTAATCATAATTGCAAAATAACATACAAAACAGGAAAATGAGTTGAATATGAGCACGTATGCATTAATCATTTGGTCATTTCAGAGATGTTTTTAAATATGAATAATACACTTTTGGATTTGTGATACATTAACTTTAAAGTGCAGGCTCTAGAAAGTATATCTGTAGAGATCGTGTGCAAAAGCAAAAAACTTATCTAACATGCAATGTTCAATAATTTGTACATTTTTAAACTTGTAATACATGTGTGTGTGAGACAGTGTTGGTATCGATGTCTTCATCTAAAGCAGAAGTGCGCTGTAGTTAAGTTGAACACTCCTGGGACTCCTCATTATTTAAGCCATTTATCAAACTGGCCCTCTCGTCCCCTGTGGTCCAACACATGCTTGCTCAAATCGGCAAAGGATATTACACAAAGGACAGAATAATTTAGACCTCCTCCTCTGGTTGGTTTAGTAGAATCACAGCTGTAAACACAGTAAAGAGATGCAGAAATGTACTTTAGATTAGAGAAAAAATACAGCGCCGTGGCTCATCTCCATGTCTTCAGTGTGAAGGTGCTGCACAGTCATGTTGTGTCATGTAGGGGTTGATAAGGTTCAGTGTGAACATGGCAGACTGTGGACTTAATGAGCTACACGCTTATTTCTGCAAGACAGAAAATGCATACATCATGCTCTCTTCAAAACGTATACGCGGTGGTTCATTAACATGTTAGGTGGTGCTACTGTTCACATGTTCTGGTTCTTTAGCCCATAAAGACCCAGCAACCAAAATCATTTACTGATATAAAAACTTAAATACCTGTTGATCCATTACTCCAATCAATACATGTAAATAATTGGTGTAAAATACAGTTATTCATATTTTCATGGTCATCAGATATGACCCATTTGGACGTTTAGAGGCTCCGTAGTTACCGTGGCAACGCCGTCGTCTAATACAACATTGATTCACCAGTAAAACCCATGGAGTTGGATCAATGACAGTGGATAAAATGAACAAAAAGGAATTAAAAAAACCTACAAAATAATAAACAATGTGAAAAAATAAGCAAAACATTTACTAAAATAGAGTTAAAAACATCATAAAATAAGCAATAAAATTAAAAAAGAGGCAAAGTAATACATAAAATGAACAAAAATTTATAATAAATCAACAAAATAATAAGTAATATTAACAAAATAAGCCACAATCTGAACAAAATTGAAGAAAAAAGAATAAAACGGGCAACAAAATGTCATCTTTTACAACACCAGTAAATCCCATGGAGTTGGATCAGTGACAGTGGATGGACACACTGGGTTATGTTTACTTCATGATATCGTGAAAAAGTCACTTTTCCTTCAGTTTTCTCTGTTTCTGTTATAATAACCTTTGAATTTACTCTGAGTTTTAATGAACATCTACATGATCAGTGAGTTAAATGTAGGAAAATACTTTATCTTCTCTTAAAACGCAAAACACAGAACATAATATTAGAATAAATGGTGACAAAAACAAAGAAAAATGAATTTGGGAACTGCCACAAAAGTAGCCCTGGGTCTTTATGGGTTAAACTGCTCAGATGTTTTTCAATATACATATAATGAAATGTGTTGTTTCAGTTCTTGAAATACAGCCCCATCAGGGTCTACAACAGACTGGCACTGAAGTCTGATCTGCTACTGCGATACAACATTCAGGGTCTATGAAGAAAAGAACCTTTGATGCATTGGACAAGCAGTTGTAACTACAACCTTCATCCGTTTACCCAGGGATTTCTCTGTTAGGGGTTTTGTCAGGTCACAAGGTAATCTTCTAAAGGCAGCTGAAGAGGAGACTCGGTGGTGGAGTCAGAAAATGAAAAGACATCAATTGCATTCCAAAACATTGGAAATCTATTTCATCACAACCACTGAAGTTTTATCTCATATGATGGAATACCTGCAGTGACAGGAGCCGGTGTCAGGCTCGGCGCTCGGTTATTGTTTGGCCGAAAGTTGGGTATCTCTCACATGTTTTGATTGAAGTACCAGAGCCTGAACATATCAGACTAAGTTTTGTGAAGTGCACTCCTCTGTTTCATTTCAGCTCAGGTTGTAAGATTGATAACATTAATTACGGCTGATCTCATGACCGTCTTCTGAGGTGAAATCATGAACCACAATCTGAATGACAATTTTCTTACCTCCTCTATAATATAGTCCAGTTACAACCAAAATCCAGCTTTTCCTCCAGTTTCCTCTGGTTTCTGGAGGTTTAGTCTGTGTGTGGTGTTTTGTGTTGTTGTGTCTACCTACAAACTCCACATTTTTGCATCTTTTTGGACAATTACAATATTTTGGCAATATCTGGATGTAGTAAACACTGGTCCACGTTTTCCTCTACATACATCTGCAGTGTTTCCATAACTTACCTTGAGTTTTATTGAGCTCATGTGTTTTATAATGAATCAAAAACATTTTTACTCTTGGATGTAACCCTGAAGTATCTGAGTTCAGAAGTCAAACCTGCAGCTGAGGAACTTACTGCTAATACTTCATCATTATTTCTGCATCAGCAGCAGAACAATAGGCCTACAATACACAGATACTGCAAGTGGAGTAAAATGGAATTAAACCAAATACTTTAATGCAAACAGATGCTTAAGTATTACTGGAACAGACTAAACTACCCTGGTGATCTGGACTAACAACCTCAGTGCCACAAACCCACAGATTAGTGCAACCCTCTGGAAAATACTATAATTACCTTGATAAGTGAGGCATTTTTTATTAATCTATTTAATCTAGAAATAATTACATGGCTTTATAACCAACATATTTAGGTACCTTAGACAAGAATGTAAAAATTACATCTTAAATGTTTAGAATTTCTTTACAGCATGTTTTGTTAATTTCACAGTGTTGTTAAATATTAAACCACAGACCTCCATGTACAATCATTCATCTATATATTAAAAGCCAAGTGGCCTCTGTGCGCATGTGTGTGTGTGTCCGGGGATTTACACAAAATCCAGAAAGATCTGACTGCTGTGGTTTGTCACACTTATGTATTTTTGGTCAAGGAACACAGTAGCGAAAACGGCAAGTTAATAGGACCAATATTTTGGGAGATATTAGTAATTTTGGAATACAATAGCCTTACAATCAGGTTGCTATGCCCGGAATGCTTTGGCGGTGACTGCTGTACAAATGCAGTACAGCATGCATGAATACATAACAACATAAAAATGACCACATCTAGAACCCGTGGATCCCCATGGGTCAACGCGCTCGTGGTGATATATTGGTGTTTGAGAACGCATTTTAATTTCAAACAGTGCTTTAAAAGTTGTGTCTTGCTGAATTTAGTCTTTGTTCAAAGTCTCAGGACAGTAGTAATAATTAGTTGTGGATAATCTGGCTAAATCTTAGTTGGTTCAATAGACAGATTGATATTTTGGCCGTTTATATGGTCATTTTGAACTTGAATAGAACCTAAAAGGAAAAACTTTTTTTTGTTGTTTTTCTTTTTTTTGTAATATCTGAAGCATTGTACAGTATTTACATGGAGGTGGTCATCGCCTAAAAGCCTTCGCATAAAAGCTGTTTAAATAGTTGTTCTTTTAGGTAAAATGGTGCCTAATTTTCCTAATCATAAATTAATTAATATATTTTGCTTGTTATCATTTATTAGAATAGAATAGAATAGAATAGATTTTATTTAGAGTTGATACAATTGTAAATGATGAAATCCTTTTGTTTTAATAGTGCAATTAAAGTAAAACACAACGTTGAAGTATTTCTGTTTTATTTGACAATACAAACAAAAACCATGAGGACAAAAATATTCATGTTGCAATAACAATAAAATTATACCATGATAATCACAGCTGCTGACCTCTAAGGAAACTCTTAACAATAAAAACTCTCCCACAATATGATTGAAAATATGATTATATTTTTTCATTGCCCAGCCATGGTATTCATAACCCTGTGAAAAGACTGAATAAGAGTATTCAGTTTTCATTTATCCTTTCAACGTTCCAAAGTTTTCGACATGTTGGTTGAAATTCAAGGATGACTATTTCTAGGAATATAGACTTGGAAAATGACCTGGTTTCTGCATCTGTGCTCACCATTAAAAACTTAAATTCACATCCTTTGGTGAATTTCTACAGGCAGCAGAAAACCACTGTCAGCCTCTGAAATAGCCATAAGCTTTTTTAATTCCTTCTGTTCTATCCATCTTTTCACCCACATACATTTGACTCTGTATTTATGCTGTTCTACGCATGTGTCACTTTCATGTTCCACATCAGAATTTGTCCATTTCTGTTTCTGCTCAGTCCAAATATTTGGTCTGTCAGCGCGGCCATGTCAGTAGATGTAGCTGTCTGTCATTGTGTTTTAACAGACTAACTCCTGGCTTTACCCGTCAGTGTCAGACTAACACCACAGCTCTGATCCGAGCTGCACTCAGGTGTGTAACTGACTGCTCTGTTTCCCCATAATTACATTGTGAGCTTGACGTAGTCTCCGTTGGCTGAGTGTGTACTATCTCTGTGTGTGCGAGTGAACGAGTGTGTGTCTCTTCACCCCAGGCGGAAACATGTCATTTCCCGTGCTCCTGTCCTTCTGGTAGACAGATACAATATTAAGAGCCACAAATCTGAGTGTGAGTTGAGAGGAGACATGGGGGTAGGGCTGGGGGATGGGAAGGGGAAGGCAGGAAGAGAAGGCAGATCACAGTAATAATAGCATATAGACAATAGTCAGGGAGAGCGACAGCAATTGAGTGCAGTTGCACAAGTCATGTCAAAAGACAGGATGTGCAGAGAAAAAGGATACCCGGTGTAAGTCTAGGTTGGAGACGAGAGGAGTTGAATACAGTATTGTCACAGTGTCTTATCTCAGTCACAGCTGGAACTCTCCTATCTGCCGTTGTTACTGTACGCTCAATTATCTTTCACACCACTGTTCTGTTATTGAATATATTTATATCCCTTCATAGATTACCGTGGATTTCCCATTATTTTTCTTTCAACTGTTTTTGGTTTCATGTTTGGGATGCTTGTGTTGTTGCATTATATTCTAAATTTCATTGTGCTACTATCAAATCAGTAAGAGCAGCCATCTTTAGCTCTATAATTTGTTACTGAAGGGAGTTTAATGGTCAGGTTACAATTAGAATTTATTGTAGATACAGGATATAGTTAGTAAGTATATAGTAAAAGTAAATAGCATAAAGAGCAACGTAATGTCCCCTTCATTTACTAACCACTGCCTTCCGATGCTCCCAGTTTGAGCTGCATATGAAGCAACTATTCTGTAAATCTTTGATGAGGTCAAAGATGAGCTTTGTTATATCGATAACCACATCTTTGCTGTAAAATCAGCTGAATTTCAAGTGGTGTTTTGTTGAAATTCACTTTCAGCACCATGGACAGCACCAGTTGCAACTCTGATGAGATTCCATCACATTTTAGACACAAAACCCAACTGTTCATGTAGAGTAAAAGTACATATTAAGTACTCTGACATTAATCAGAGATTGTACAACTGCTATGTGTTGGTGTGAGTGACAACGGTGTATTAATAACACAAATAAAAATACATAAATTGATTTGGTCAAATTAATATTCTGTTCCTTGAGTTTAATTGATTGCATTTCATATAACATTCTGCTGAATGCATGCATGTTCTCATTTTTATTCATATTCTATATATGTTCTGTTTATATTTAAAAAATCTTTGGCAATACACATGTTTAGGATAAGGTTCTGTGCGCATCCTCCAGAAATCACCAAATCTGTTGATTCTCACCTACAACTGCAAACTAGAAAAAAAAGTGCTTAAACTGAGACAAAGTCTGTTGCTTAATGATAATAAGAAAGCTTATATTTGTCCTGCCAGTAAAGCAACCTTTTCCGAACATTCACAACTGTGGGTGATCTGACTGACCAATTAACTTATGAAGGTGCATGTCTTTGAACGGTGGGAGGAGTGTTAGAGTACACAGAGAGAACACACACACACACACACATATATATACATACACACACATATAAGGAGAACATGCAAACCTGCACAGAAACACCCAGAACCCTGGACCTTCTAACCACAGCACCACCATGCCGACTCAACCTTTGACAGATAGAAATTAGCTCTGCCATAAAAATCATTCTGCCTGTAAAGTACACAATTCCATTTTCCACTTCTATGCTTTATCATTTGCATCTCTGGCTGTTGAGATTAATAAAAAAAATTACAACAAATTAACAAGAAGAGTGTATACACATTAAGTCCAAAGGTCTTTACTTTACAATCTTTCTTATTTCCCAAGTGTAAATTGAAATTATTTTATGATTTAAAAAATTACCTCTCGGAGCATCTTTAACACACTGCTTTGAAATACGTTGTTCATCCCACAGCGTGGTGGAGATTTGTTAAAAATCTGTTGCGATGAGAGTGGACAGGTGTTTAATTAGCGTTTCGGTACAAGCTCTTAATACAGCACATCTGGTAATTATTGTATGTTACAGTTCCAATGCTTCTGTTATGTCCATATTAGATAAATAAATAAATCTAAAACCGAGCACCTACAGAGTCACAACCCCTTTTTCTTCGCTCTTGCACTCTGCACATGGTCTGACTCAGTATCCCCGGACCCCTGCCCCCCTGCTGTGCCCCGAGCCCCACTGCACAGCCAGATTTCTGTTCCATAGGTCACATCAGATGGTTGGCACACTTGAGCCCAGTTGACAGCCTGTTGTTTACAGTATGTGCAGCCAGCGTGGGGCAGCCACCGCCGATCATGGGCCTGGTGGGAGGTGGATACAGGAGTATGTGTTACATGCAGGTTTGGGGGCTGGGGTGGAGGCAGCAGCAGTGGAGGTGTAGTGGCGTTCAGGGGGTTGATGTTGGCGGGGGGTCTGGGATACGTTGCTTAGTAGGGAGCCCCTGGTGCGCAGCCCAGCGGTCTTTGATGCTCTCTGGTTCTGAGAGAGGGAGAGGCAGCAGAGGGAGAGGGGGTAGGGGGGTGAGGAATGAATGGGACAAAGGTTACCTGTGGATCAGCCAACCTTCAGCACAGACGGGCAGGGGGTGTGGGGGGGGTTGAGGGAGGAAGTGGTCGACTTTGATGTAAGTCCAGGTTGGAGGAGAGCATTGATCACAG
>JAPQRQ010000009.1:29436928-29457250 GCA_037367365.1 Apogon talboti
TGGGTCATATCTGATGACCATGAAAAGATGACAAACTGCATTTTACACCAATTATTTACATGTATTAATAGGATTAGCCAACCAACAGATATTAAACATTTTCGATCAGTAGATACTTCTGGTCGCCGGTGGATGTTTGGGTCTTTATGGGTTAATCTCAATGATTAATTTTTTTTCCTGGTTAAATAAAGCTTATTAACAAGACATTGTTTCATTGTAGTGACATTTCCAAGACTATGTCACTCACGTTCATTTCTTTACACTGATTGGATTGTGAGGTGTTCATGTTATTTGATAAGACAAGAAACATACAAGAGCTGTGTCAACAATGGAGGACGTGACTGAATGTTGGGCAGTGGAAATAATAAAGGTGTGAAGAGGCAACTTAAATATAACGTCTGCAAATGGAAACAGGAGCATGAATGAGTTAAAGAAAACAGGTATTTGATCTGTTATAAATATCCGATGCTGCAAATCACAAATCTGCCTAAAGGGGTTTTATAAAACACGACCCCCTCTGCCCTTCAACTGGCGAAACATATAAACCTACTCTTTATGCTGTATTTTATGTTAGAAATGTACAGCAGAAAGAACTTTGTCAAATTAGTGACATGTGAGAAGTCATATGTTACCATGTACAAACATTATTATGTCACGTTTACATGTTTTGCACCGAATCCCTTCGATCCATTATGTTTTAAACCCATCTGTCTGCTGATTGTAGTTACAGTCATTAGCCAATCACTGCAATCTTACAAATTGCTAGGGAACAGATTCGCCCACATTCAATCAAGATCCAATCACTGGTACTGAAACCTCACACCGTATGCGACAGAAGATGAGCAAACAAAAAAAGCTGACGGAATACGATCAGCTGCTTCACACACTTAGGCTGGCCTTTTGCTGCCGTTGGCCTGAATGTGTGCTATCCGTGTGCATGCAACACTCCCAGGCCGAGTGCACCAGCTTTACAGGACTTTTGCTCATATTTCTCAAAGCTTAATTGATTTCTCATTGAGGAGCTGCCAAGCAAATCAGAAAATTGCATTCCGTAGCTGAGGTATTAGCCATCGCAAAGTGTGTAAGACGTTTTCGGTGCTCGTGCTTTGGCAGAGTTTTCTGCCCTGGAGTGGCTTGTATATAATGGACTGCCATGAAATCATAATTGCGTGTTTATGAGCAAACCAGCTGGCTGAGGCAGAGGGTAATTATTTTCTCTGCGTTCTCCTTTCTGCTCGCAACACACTTGCGTCTGATAACGGCCCTAGTGGAAAATAAACGGCGGGAAAAGGAGAGGAATGGAGTTGAAAAGTGAATTCAGTGCAGTGTCAGTCTGGGGTTGGTGCATTCACATTTTATTACTGCTCTCTACTACATAACTTTAGCCGATGAGTGTTTCTGGTCTTTCATGTGAGGCTTCAGTGTCCAGACAAGTCACACTATATCATCACTGCACTGGATAAGTTTTTCTAAATAGTTTAAGGTTTCAGGTGAAGAAAAAAAGAAATTAGAAAGAGAAATACGTTTCTGTAATAATATTTTGATCATATATACATTTCCTTTCATAAGAGACAAAAAAAGTGAGAAAAAAACATGCTACATTTGTGGCAGTTCCCAAATAAATTCATTGATCATGTAGATGTTCATTAAAGCTCAGAGTAAATTCAAAGGTTATTATATCAAAACAGAAAAAACTGAAGGAAAAAGTGACTCTTTCAGTCATATATATCATTAACTGAACATAAACTCAGTGTGTCCATCCACTGTCATTGATCCGACTCCATGGGTTTTACTGGTGAGCCAATGTTGTTGAAGATGACGGTGTTTCCATGGTAACTACGGAGCCTCTGAATGTCCAAATGGGTCATATCTGATGACCATGAAAAGACGACAAACTGTATTACATTACATAATTACAATTATTTACATGTATCAGTAGGATTAGTGGATCAACAGGTATTAAACATTTTAGATCAGTAGATGCTTTTGGTTTGATGGTGGATGTTTGGATCTTTATGGGTTAAAGTCGTCTCTTTTCTGATCTGAGCACTTTCATCAGACTGATTTTCTCTAAAAACTTTGTCAACTTTCTAATTTCAGTCTTTGTTGGCTTGAACGTGCCTCCAACTCCCGATGCACAAACTCCAGCCTTTCTCACAGTACATGTGTGACTTTTGCCTCCCACCTCCGCACCTGGCTGTTATTTGTCTCTTCGTGTCACACATGTAAAAACTCTGATGTTTCCTTTTTTTGGCATTGTGACTATTGGGATTTCTTGCTCCAAGAGCAGGCGTACAGTGTGAGTGTTAAATCACTCACCTTTTTGTGCTTATGATGCTTTGCTTCTTATGTGTTTTTTGTTGTGTAAATGAATCACTATACTTGTTTTTTTTTCCTCTAAAGCTTAATATATGCTTTATAAGGGGTGATAATTTCTTCTGATTTTAGCGGAGGTGCTCTTTATCACAGGTGAGATGGGGCGCTTCCAGTGTTGCGCTAAACCCTGAAGTGCTCAATATGTGTTAATGACAAAAAGTACAGGAGTTGTATCACAAAGTAGAGGTGCATATGTGAATTCAATGCAAGACACTGACTACCTTTATATGCACACTAATATTCCATTTTTTTATTTAAAAAAGACAATATTCCAAATAAGCTGTTTATATGGTCAAAAATATTCCTTTATTATTCCTTTTCAAATGCAGCCATGTTCCTGTTCATACCCCATTAAAAATAATGTTTTTTCATAGTTTTCCACTGTTTGAAGTCAGCCTCCCTCTCTTGTTCCATCAAACATCTTCTCCAAAAAGGTTGGTTTTTCGATATTTGCTCTATAAACCATGGACTAGATCCATCATAAAGAGATTTAGGGCACTGCACAAAAAACAAAGTCGACTTATTTCACCTTCAATCTCACACAATCATATTCATTCAAATTAGAATCCAAATTCCTTGTGTGATCATTGTCAGGTGTGATTGTGGTTAAATCGATTCTGATGTGAGTCTTAGGACACAGCTGTGATTCTGTTGAATGTACGAGGCCTGCCCTCTGCTCATTAAGGAAATATTAAAGTTCTAGGATTGAGCTGTATGTGTGCATGCTTTATGAACATCCTTGAGTGTCAATAATTTCAGTAGGGCTGTCAAAATTACCGTGTTAACGTGGATTAATCCATTATCATGATTAATCTCATTAAAAATTTTAACGCAATTCACCCATCTGCAGCGCAGAATGACTTTGAACGTCTCTGGCAATGCATTTGGGGCAGTTTGTCCAAGTAGAGTTACCGTCGCACATGTGCAAAAGGGCAGCTGATCTGGTAGTGACAGGCAGCAGAACCAAACGATGAAGATGAAAGACGCTAAACAGCACATTGGCCCTCTAGATGGGAAAGTTAAGTACAAAAAAACCAAGACGAAACAGTTGTTTCAAGTTGTTTTGTTGAAACTGTTGAAGGTGTTTAATGAACACATTAAGTGCATATATATTCCTTTCTTTCTTGAGTCTGCTCATGCAAAATGAATCGCAATTATTATAGATTAAAAATGAGTGATATTTAATTGTGATTAATTCAAATTAATCCGCAGTAACCATGTGTTTAATCTGATAAAAAAAACTTTAATCGTTTGACAGCACTAATTTTCAGTGTAATTTCATCCTGTGAGCTGGATTGGTCCATGTGGCCGGCCAGTTTTGGCCCCTGGGCGTTTGTTTGACACCCCTGAACTATAGAATAAATAGGTCAGTATTAATTAAAAGGTAATTCAGTGCAATAAATGAAATCATAAATACAGAGTAGTACAAGAGGGCAATTCCAGAAGGTTCAAAAGAATGCCGTGTGTAAAGCCTTTCCTCTTAGTTTTCTACCTTTGGAAAGCAGCTTTCCTTTTTCTAACCTCTACACTGCCATGTTCGGGTCTGAGAAACAAAACTAAAATGATTTAGATTTGTCGGTCACAGCCAGCTGTAGCTGCTCACGAAACTCTACAAGAAATTTCAAGGCAGAGATCTAACATGGATGTGGAAGAAGGATATTATGTGGAGGTCAGTGACAGCTGACCTGCTCAGGCTGGAACACAGCACAGTTATCCTGTCTCATTACCGAAGCCACTGCACTCACATTTAGCCTCGTTAGCTGCTCCGAATGAACATCCAGCCGCCCAGTGGGGATTCAAGGGTTAATTGTGGCTCGTGTCAGAACTTGGACCTGGCCGGCTCAATAATGGGCTGCAGTTATTGGCTTCCCGGCTGTGTGTATGTGTGTGTATGTGTGTGTGTGCCGCCTGTCTTCAGGTATTGGCTTTGGTGTTGACCCGAGGCCAGCTCTGCGTCTCCTCGCTGCCTGTATTGACAGACGTCAGTGTCTGGGGCGGAGTCTGAGGTCTGGGGGGACGTCACACCGGACAGGACGTCTACACCTCAACTTAAACCAATACCTAGAAATGTTCGCCAAAATCCACAAACGCTGTATCTGTGCGATTGCACTCATCCTGCCCTCATTCACAAACACAAATCATCATCATCAGTCATTCATCATCACTCCTTGGGGAGCCTGCGGATACCTATTCATCTTTCTATCCGTCTACCTATTGACCATGATAAATTGACCCAGAACCCTTCCGACCCCTGGAGACGCCCCATGACAGCCCGACCCCATGCTAACCCTGATACCCCCCCTTCACCAGTCATGACCTGCCGTGCACTGTCGCACTATTCACTGCCAGCAAACACCCACATGTAATCAATATCAACCCCCTTCCTCTGAATATGAGGAATACTCCACAGGGTCAGTAATACAGGGTATGGTTTGATATCTGCATCATGTATCGTACGGGGTTAATGAAACTAGCAATTATTTCCCTGAATTGGAATGAAAATAAAACAATAATAATAAAATAAATAATAAAAACTACAATAAATAATGCAAGACATACACAAAAAACAGGATTACAGATTAAGTCAGCTTTGTTTTGTGGTTGTTGTGCCACATGAAATAAGAGAAATGCAAGAATAAAATGGCTTTGCATGGTTTTCTAAATCGTATTTGGCATAACATCATTGATCTGTGTCCCGCTCAATTAGTGCATTCCTCATATTAAAACAAACGTGTTAATTTTCTTCCTCTATCAGTTTTTGGCTTTGTATTTTTCTTATTTTAACAGTGCTCTATTTATTTTTCTGTCATATTCATGATCATATTATTGTGTGTGAACATAACATAATATATAACATGAAATAGCAGGCAAGAGGCCTCAAATACAGTAGAAAGATAAAGAAAAGGTAAAAATATAAAAATGTGTTTGTTAAATGCATAAGTGACATTGTGTTATTGCTTTTGGGTACAAATAAAAGGTTTACCACTAAAGTCAACACTAAAACTAAGTAAAAAACCATCTAAAACTGGTCAAATCCTAAAACTAACTGAAAGGCATTCCACGAATCAGGGTTACACAAAATGTATGTAGACACACGGATTGACATCATCAGTGAGTGTGTCACATTCTAGGTTGTGACGAGTGGGAAGTAGAGGAAGACAATCTAGAAACGTGGAGTAACATCGTCTCTCTTTGGTTCCACTTTTAAAACTGGTGCGAACGAGCTCTGGTTCGCCAGAAATCACCAGTGTCCGAGACTCCAGAACCAGAGCCAGAACCGGGTCTGTCTGGTAGCACTGAGCATGACATTTGGTGCCGGATGTAGTTGTGGGTATGAGTGAAAACCTTAGTACATCTTATCTTGTATATCTATATATTTTTATAAGTTTTATCATATCTTGTATTTTTACCTATATCTTTGGGCACTTTGTTGTAAACATGCTATAGAAATAAACCTGACCTTGACCTGGACCTAAAACCTGCTGATTTTGACTTGCTCTTTGACCAAAAGTCACAGGATCAGCGTGTGAATTAAAGCCTCCTCTTCACCTCTGTGCATCGGCAGAGATCCGGATCCGTTAGTTTTCTTTCCATCTGCGCCTTTGCTGTGCTGTACTGCGTGTCGCTGCGGCCCTTGAGCTGTGTGTTATGAACAATAGGCCTGGGAACCGTGCTGGAGAGCCGAGAAGAGAGCTGCATGTATTTATGACTCTGCTGTTGCCTTAATGCCGCTTAAAACACTCAGCAGGCTTTTTACTTTAATGAGAGTCTGTCCGTGCCTCAGCAGCACTGCGCTATGTGTTGCATCTGTGTGTGTGTGTGTGTGTGTGTGTGTGTGTGTGTGTGTGTGTCTGTCTTTTTTTTGTGTAACAGATACAGCTATACATATGAATGTGTGTGCACGTGGAGCGGCTGTTTCTGGCTCTTTTGGAGGAGTCCTAAATGTCGAGCTGCAGTCTTAAATGCTACTGGCTTTAACTGAATAAGACGTCCGGGTGCATGTGTGAGACTGTTTGATATCAGGCCTGCGTAGGTGTAAGACCATTGTGCATTTCTTTCTTCTTTCTTACAATATGTTTTCTCAGAATTATCTCCTTTTCTTATCCCACAAAACCACCCACCCACCAACCCACACGCGCGCGCACACACAGCCACATACACCACCACCATCTCTGTTGACAGGGTAAATTGTATGAAAAGCTTTTAAGGCAATTAGTGGATTGAGCTGGAGCCTTTCTTCCCATTCGCACTGTTCATTAGCAGCTCCTCCAGTCTCTGATATTACCATCACTCCAAGCTGGCATCAACACCACTCACTTCTTGTGTGTATGTGTGTGCATGCAGATGTGTTTTTGCATGTCTGTCTGTATTTTACACATCTTCCCGCTGAAGCACAATTTCAGAGCACACAATTGTCAGAAAATAGATCCCCGCCGCCCTGCCGTTCCGACTATTTCAATCCATTTGAGTAAAAGCACCCAAAAAAGAGGAAAAAAAAAATCCAATGAGACGCACAAAAAATCATTATCGTTACCGTTATTATCATTATCGTTGCGTTTCCTGCTTGATTATTTCTTTATTAGTCATTTATTCTGTTGAAAAATGATCACAATGATTAACTTTTCGATCTGTCACCGACGTAAAAAAAACAGAAGGAGCGTTCAGAGTCATGTTCATGCTCTAAATGGCCGTCTTGCACTTCTGTGTGTGAGAAGATTTCAGACAATTCATTCATTGAATTGATTAGATTACACACAGCAGAGTCTGTGGTCGATGCAGATTCATGATGTTAAAGAGCACCTAATAAACAAGCTGATATGTAGGAATAAGCATGTTTCCAACGTCTGCCACTAATTTCTATAAAAGATGAAAAACATTATGGAGCGAAGAAACATGTAGTTGGGTTTTTTAATGTCCCGCAATCAGTAGTGAACCATCAAAATCAACAATATTGTTTAATTCAGTCATTCATTTTCCTTTTGTCCTTTTTAAATGCATCATTTTTGCTTCGTAGAATTACTATGAATAACTCAGAAGATAACGCAGAGATATAAGCCCCCCCCGTAACCCAGTTTATACTCACAGTTTCACAGTTATTTGCAAAAGTTGCTGCTGATGCTTCTTTTAAGCCAAGTCAAGTTCATTTATTTGTACTGGGTAAACCCAGTAGCATTCACATTAACAGACAAATAACAGAAATAGAGTATGCAACATAGTAGAAACTGCTCATAATAAAACATGACAAAATGACTCAAAGATCCAAAAAATATATATATTCAAAAGAAGTAAAATAAAAACACATTCAATAAGAATCAGGATGGAAGAAGCTTAAAGGGTGGAGCAAAACCCACTATGAGCTTTATTTTGTCCCTTAATTGATTTTCTAAAGTATCTATGGTTTGACCAGGACTGTTTGGACTATTTTCAGTTGTTGATGTGGCGATGCAGTGGGTAAATATGTGAGTAAATGTAAACACCAGGACTGATTCCATGGCATGGACTCAAAATACACTCTGTAGTTTAATGGTCACTCCATATGTTAACCCTCAAAGACCTAAACAGTCACCAGTGGCCAAAAGTATCTACTGATCTAAACTGTTTAATACCTGTTGATCCACGAATCCTATCAATACATGGAAATAATTGGTGTCTTTATGGGTTAAAGCTTAGATGTATAGAGAAATGCAGTGTAATTTTGACTTTAGATGTAAAAATTTGATTCTAGGATCAGATTTTCCATTTGTTACAAAAGACAAACAAACCATAGTTTTATATTCTTTGAAATTCCTCTCACATTTGGGATGTGGACAACAGAGCCCTTATGCAAAAAGTCCAGCAAGACGTTAGACTGTGATTAACTTTTTCATTGGCCTATGGTCATAAGGTTCAGGCTCATGTTTTTTCACATTTCACAATGATAATTCATTTTTCTTGTAGATAAAGATAATTCAAAAGAATATATTCTTACTAAAACTATACACTATATATGTGATATTGATGAAAAACAACAACCAAATAGCAGGATTTACAATGGGGCAATGTAATAATCTCTGAGGGTTGTATGTAGAGTGATCTGTGTAAAAATTGCAAAATGAAAGTCACCATATATTTGTGTATTTTTTAATATTAATTCAGGATTAATTCAGGATTGTGTGGTTTAGTTGAATGAAAAGGATCGGTGATCAAAAACACACAGGTTTAGTCAAAATGAAACTTCACGGGAAGACGTTTTGACCAATGCAACCCTACTTTATTTGTTAAAAATTCAAAAATAACCAGAAATAAAAGGACACACTACTGTTTAGGAAATGACTGAATGAATATATTCACAATGTATAATTACAGCAAACAAACAGGTTACTTTTTGTGTCTTTAGTGAGCTCTCCAGACAAAGCACTACTTTCACTTTTGCAATATTTAGCATTTTCCACCGTTTTTCTTAAAGCTAAACCTCGATTCATCTGATTAATCTGATTCGCTGCCCGGCACCAATCTGAAGACTCTTTCTCTGCTGGAGTTTTTGCTGATTTTCCGTCTGTATAGTTTCCTCCTTTAGCTCAGTGTGTGTTTGTGTGTTCGGGAGAGAGAGTTAATTATGTGGAACACTAGCGCGTCACTGGCTTTGAAGAGGGGAGAACCAGGAGCTGTACATTATTGATGAGTGACACACATTGCCGACATCGTCACAAACACAAACACAAGGGCATGCATGCACTGTTCCACACACACAGCCTCACTACTGAATACACATGCATATAAATACTGTATAATTTGGCAGTGATCCTTCCACCAGCCCCAGAGTATTTAACAGCAGTTGCTGACATACTTACAGTACCTGCTATACATTAGGCTTCCAACATCTCTGTGTCTGGTCCATATGGGACTGTCACTGGCCCTGTGTGCTACATTATTTAGCAGACGGAGTATTTGATCCCGCAGTTAAAGCTGATCTCAGTCCATCATTAATTCTGATTTTGGCTCAAACCGGAGTGCGCTTTCATTACTGTATCGCTCACACACACACACACACACACACACACACACACACACACACACGCACACACACACACCCGCATGTGTACGCACTGTATGTACACACACAGATTATGATCTTCTATTTAAGACTCGTTAAATAAATCATAGCCTGTTTATTTCTTCAGTCTAACTGTGCTGGTTTAGTTATGGCAACAAAACAGACTTTCTCCAGCGATTTTTCACTGATTCACATCAGCTGCAGTTTAATCTCCATCATTTGTTTTGCTTTACATCCCTGCAACAATGTACCGTCCCAGTGTTTCTCTGTGAAACCTACTTTTATTTATTTAGTATTAAGGGCAGAAGTGTTGGACGTGAAATGTTTTCAATAATCAACAATAATTAGTTTGTCTTTTTGTTTTTTTAACATGAGCCTCATACAGAAGAAGTGATTTTAGAAGAAATGTCACAGCTATAGTGATAATAAAGAACTCATTGAATTCATCCTAAACTAACCTGGAATTTAAAATTGGATTATTTAGATTCATCTCTATCAGTGTGTATAGAATAAGTACGTTCACACTGCAGGTCTCAATGCTCAATTCAGAATTTTTTTTTTTTTTTGCTGAAACCCAATTTTTTGCGTGGTTTTTCACATTATTATTGAAATCTGATGCCATCAAACTCATGTGTGAAATGTCCACAGTCCTGAAGTGACATCACATGTGTCACACCACGATGCAGTCTCGCCGGGTCCCATCTTCTCCAGAACAGAATTGTGACATTGCATTTGAATGGCATAAAGGTCAGATGAAATTCAACTTGAGCGTTCAGACTGAAATCACATTGCACATCATCAGATATTTATCCGGTCTAGGACCACAGATGAAGTATCTTGGGTCTGATTTTTGCTGTTCCAACTGTCATAAAAAATCAGATATGGGTAACATATAAGCAAAAAAATCTGACTTGGGCCACTTTTCCTGCAGTGTGAAAATGCACAGAGGAACTGTGACATCTGAAATAGCTGAAAGTTTGAGATTAGGCCTTCACCATGTTGGCTTGTTGGAGTCGGAAGTGATCATATTTGGACAAAAGTGACAGAACTACAGGATTCAGAGGGGTCAGAGGTCAGCCAATGCTTACCACTAGCTTACTGACTCGGTAAAACAGTCAAATTCATGTTAGCGTCACCTCTTAACCACAGCTCCAGTGGAGCTGTCAGGTAAAAATATGTTTTATTAAATAAACCAAAACTTCTGTCAGAACCATCAATTCTTTTATTTGACCAGAGATCTTAATGGAGGATAAATTTAAAGATGGAAAAGAATGATTGCCTTAGTATTTTTAATGTAGAATTTTGGTGCGTCTATGGGAGCCAAGGCTTTTTGGAGCAACATCTAGTGGTTGACAGGTACACAACAAAATCTGCATCTTTGAAATTATAGTTACATCTCCTTCAATTTTTATGTAAATAAATATTTTCTTCATACAGTGCAGAGTCGGGCCTATTCAAAACTTTCATTACATGACTAATCACTACCAGTGGCAGAATATAGCTCTTCCACTGAAATCACTGAAATCACTCCTTTTATTTTTCACAATGATAGCAGTCATTAACCCGATGTTGTTGTTTCATCGCAGCATTGAAAACCTTCAGTTGAGCTGAGAGATCACATTTGAAAATGCAACTTAATACAACATTTTGGAGCTTGTGAAAGTGACTTCCAGTCTTGGTGTTGTGGTCCGTTCAGTCACTGCTCACCCAATCGCTGTCGTAGATCACTTTTTGATGCATGCATATTATGGTTTTATCAGTGTCAAGGGTCAAGCATGTGTACTCTAGGTTCAGACTGCAGATCGATATATAGAACAGACCAAGGAGAACAAATATTGATTAATGAATATATATAAATCTCACGTCACACAACATTTCTCCCTCCTGCACACAAATAACAACGTCTAAAAATAATCACATATGCAGTGTAAATCTCATGCACATGCACGTGATATACTGTACAGTATGTGCACAGTCCATTTCGTGCTGAGGCTGGAAAAAGCAGTAGCTGGCGGTCGTATGTACCAAGTGTTTGTGTGTCCGTGTCTTTGTGGTTACGGGCCATTTCCCAATTCATGTACAGACAGTTAGACTCCAGGGATCACACGGCTACTATTGACATTTTTCCTCCTGTAGCCAGAGATCACTGGCTTTCTTCACCACCGACCTTTGGCTTCTTATGATATTTTAACTGAACGAGTCTTTCCTTAGGCCTTCATATCTCCTCAAAAGCAACAAGACTTAAATATGAGTTCATTACTGTTGTTACATAGTGCATTAGTTTCTCTGATTAATCTGCTTCGCTGACAAATAAGCCCACCTCTGCATTGTGTAATGTGGTGATGGAGCGGCCATGCGAACACAAACAGCAGATGATTTAAAGATGCTTCTTGTCCCATCTTTAAACATCATTATACCATTAAAAGTGATAACCCGGTGCAATTACTGTAAACAAATGAGGCCATGAAGTGGATGATCGGTGGTCTGTATCCGACTTCATCTTTCAGAGAAAGTCATAACAGTTGCTCATGTTAACTCTAATTTTTCCACAGGGACAAAAGTTTAGATGTTTGTACAATACTGTCAGTGTTAGTATTTCTCACATTACAACCAAAAGATGTGGTAAACCTCAGCGTGAATCAGTAGAATAGTTTTAACACGGTGGTTTCTGCTCTTCTGTTCCCACACTTGAACATCTCACTAGTCCACCTTTAGATCACATTCACAAACACAATTTTGATAAACTTGTGCAACATCAAGACATTTATTTCTGACCATAGATGCATTATTTTTCATCCCAGATCTTGTATTGATGATAGAGATTCAGACTGTTGTGTAAAGTCTTCTCCATCACATCCCATATTGTCCATATGATTCAGGTCTGGACTCTATTGTGTCCAATCCATGTGTAAATAATGTATCCTGTTCCTGAACCACTCTTTGACAAGAAGATCCTGTTGAATCCTGGTGTTTCATCTTGGAAAAAAAAAACAAAAACTCCATTGATGCTCAGAATCAGAATACTTTATTAATCCAAAGGGGGAATTATTAGTGTTACATTTGCTCCATTCAAGCATTATAAAAAGTAGCAGGAAACAAATTATCAATACAACAAAAGGAGAAATATATATGTATCTCCCCCAAACATACATATTAAAACACAATTAGAACAGGAATTTCTACAACATGTACTAGATACTATATTACATAGACATATATTACATAAATAAGTGTATGCAACACCTGCTCATTCAGTATATTCAGGTTCAGCTGACCTCATTTCATGGACACATAACATTGTTGAACCTGGCTTGTACTGTCGGCACTTGGCATGATGGGTAATCGCGTCATCCATTGCTCTGCATCACTCTGGAACAGGGTCAGTCTGGACTCGTCAGATCATGTGACCTTTTCCCATTGAAACACAATCCAATCTTTTTTGCTGATTATCCTCACCGATAAGTGGTTTTCTTAAGGTTATACAGCTTTTTAGTCCTCAGTCCCTTGTGTTTTCTTCACATTGTGGGTGTAAATGTTCTTATTTTCACATCAACATACTCATGAGTTCTTTTTTTTAAATTGCTTTCACCAATTATTTAAGTGATCTTTAGTCATGATCATTTAAGATTTTTCTCCACCCACATTCCTTAGCCACCATAATCCTTCCAGATTTTAATAATATGTTGGACAATGTTTACCAGTTTTAGGAGATTTAGCATTGCTTTAGTTGTTTTTTTTGCTTAATTCAGGCCAATAAAAAAAAAAAGAAGAAGAGGACAGTGTTTGCTGTGGCTCGCCTTGCCGTTGCACTTCAGACACATTTTCATTTACTGCTACACATTACACATTACCTCACTAGTGCATAAGCTGATTGGCATCAGCAATCAATTATAATCATACAGGTTTACACAGTGACATGACAGTCTTTATGATTGTAAGGCAAAAAGCAGAGTCCTGTACGATAATCTCAAGTGCAGCCTTTTTTGATTAATGGTTGATTAATGGTCGATACCTCAACTCAGGCCTGAACTTATAAATTAAATTCTACTGAGCTTCCTTGCAGATAAGCAGAGGGTATTTATCTTGGAAATTACAGTTCCTCATTTATTTGGGAAATACTGCATGTTTACTCACAGAAAATGCGATGACAACATTACTACTGTATCTTGGTCTTGATACTTTCAGCTGGAAACGTTAGAAAACCTCTAAAGACGACTAGCGAACATGTTGTTTGTGTTTGTTGCATCTGTGCAAAAACCAAATGTCTAAACACTGAGTTATTGTTTTAGGATTTAAGTTGAGCTGAAATTATGTTCTGGCTGGACCTCCGGACTTGCCGACGTCTTTTCCTTGTGTTTCCTTGGCAACCAGCGGAGACTCCGGGAACTTTGATCACAGGCTGCTGCCAATCTTCAGCTGCATCTGAAAATACTTCTAATTACTATAAAGTGCCTGTATGTGTAAATTTATCACCAAAATCACCAAATCACCAAAGTACACTACACTGAAATAACAAAAAATGCTCATAATCTCACAAGGCACTACACTATAGAAATGTGAAAATTAATATTGTGAAACCGCACACTTATTAGTGATAATGCTAAATGATGAGTGGTAAAATTTTAATTTATTACTTTCTGGCTCGATTTTCATATTTAGCGTAGAGATTTAATAGCGCTAAGAGTTTTCTTTCAAACATACCTCCTGAAATGTGAAAGGTAGTCATTAATTTTGCTCTTTTCATATACTAATTCCTGCGCCAAATGTATTTTTGTGTGTGCAGTTATGAGAGGTTAAAGTAAAGCAACACACACCTCATGCTAAAATAAATTTCTCATATAGACTGACATGTGTAACAGCAGGAGATAAAGAAAACTCACTAAGGCTGATATGATCCTTTAATCCGTTATCCTCAGGTGTAGCCTTTGCCCCATAGCAAGGACAAAATCCCTCTTCTCCTCTGCCTGTTTCACTCTATCAACATGACGACATTGCAACATGCATGTGTGTGTGTGCGACAGCTACAGTACACAGCCTCTGTTGACTTATTGGAAAAGGAAGCTGACTTCTGAGGGCCCTGCGGTGCGTCTGAAGTTCTCTAAGCTCCTGACCTCCTCACATCCGGAGCTGCTCAGTGGAGGAGATGTTCTTTAGATTCTCCGTCTCTGTCTTTTACCCTTTTGTTTCAAACCGAGACTGAGGCTGAGCATAGTGGACGGTATTTAATGCCCTTCGCTCTCTGTCTTTGTCTGTTGCTCTTTTTATCGCCTGCCTATCTCTCACTCTCTCTTGCTGTCACCCATCTCACTAAACCAGGGTGACATGACCATTCCAGGGTTGCTATGGTGACAGTCCCACTGGTATGGTGGCGGCGGCGGTGGCAGTGGTGGTGGGAGCGTTCAACGGGTCTGCATGTGAAAGTGTGTGTTTCTGCGTTCCGGTTCTCAGGGGTGTGAGTTGCCGAGCGGTGTCGGTGTGTGTTTGCGTAGCTGAATGTGTGTATTCAGGTGTGTGTGTGTGTGTGTGTGTGTGTGTGTGTGCAGGCATGTTGCATTGCGGCCTCCTGCAGATGTTCTCTGGCCCCAGTGCCTCCTGCCAGCTGCTCCGCCCCCACAAAACATGCACACATGCACACACACACACTCCTCTTAATTAAGAGCCCTGTGCCATGGTGGGCGACTCAACGGGGGCGTGATGGCATACACACAGCACATGCACAAACGCAACCATGAGATCAGCTCAGCACAGTGTGTGTATTCGCTGTTTTCCTGTGCTTGAACATTTGTGGCGAGTTGATCCACCGGTGTTGCCCTTGAAGCCCTGTGGTCGTCATATTGGTGGTGCTGGTAGGTAAACAAACAGCTAATCAGGCCTATGAGTCTAATCCACACAAACACAACCTAACACCCAGGGTATGGCTACTGACACCAACAGACTCTCTCACAGTGTTCAGCAGGTGCGTAGAAAGAACCGGGAGTGAAGATGGGGGTGGGACAGAAGGAAGAACTGCCAGCATATGGATGTGGTTGGAGATGGGGTCAAAAGAGAAGAGGTGGAGAGAGAATGACGGCAGAGGTGGAACCGCGAGAGTAGTCGGAGAAGGGAGTGGGAATTTTGAGACAGTTCAGATCTGGAGGTTGCTTCAGCCAGTGAGGAGGAGGAGGAGGAAAAGTGAAGAGGCAACAACACACGAGCTGGGTGTTCATCCAAATATCGTTGCAAATTAGGCTGTGGTGTTTCAGTCACAGGAGACAGCTATCTGCTCTTAGTTTCAGTTCCATTACCCTACACTGTAAACGAAACCAAAAACACTCGAGGATCATTAGTGTTTCCTTCTTCCTTCTGTCGATCCCTGTGCATTTGACAGAATCTTTCTGGATAAGCCGTCTGTCCAACATGTCCTTCACTCATTTATAAATAACCATACACTCTGAGTTGTTTGTCTCTACCCTCCAATACCACTCATTAGAGTGTTGCTTAAATTTGCATCAAAACTGCTGCTGACAAGAGAAATGTCACTAAATGCCAAGTGGCAGTGGCATAAGCGCACCAGTAGGAGGCAGTCATGAAGCGAACCAGGCCAGTTCTGCTGAAAGGAAGAAGATGAAGAAGTGGTAGAAAGCCTCTGCTTGTCTTCTTACCGCTGTATCCGTCTTGGATCTGCTTCAGAAACAATGCAGTAATTGCTTTGGTTTTATTTGGATCAAGGGAAAACACAGGAGGGAGTAAGGATGACCTGTCAAGTCCAACATTGGTCGACCACTAGATGCACTAGGATCCCAGGTTCCACCACTGACTGATTTATTTATTTTTACATAAGCTGTGTTAATGTTCAATAAGTGACACTAGCTAATCTAAAGTTTTCCCTCTAGGGTCCACTCCCAGAATGAATTCAGATGCTTCCACACATGTTGACTTCACAGTACAACTGCACAGCAAGGGATATTAATATGATAGGGTTGCAGTTTGTAAACCCCTCATTCCAGAAAAGAGTGCATGACTATAAAATTAATGATGGGAAAACCATCTGCACTAGTCTGGAGATGTGAGAAAAAAAAGTAATATGGTCAGATGAATCATCTTTCACCATATTTTCAACAAGTGGGCGAGTGCGTGTGTGATCTACACTTGCCTTTCCCAAAATTAGGGTCAGGAGTCGCCATTTGGCAGAGTAAAATATTTCACAGTGCTATGATATATGATGGTTTATGAGGGTTTGTGAGGGATATTTTTGGTAAAACATTTTTTTTCAAGCTGTGAGCTGTGAAAAATAAACTTACAAAATTATGAGGAAAAACTTGGGTAGTAATGTCCTGAATTTGTAAAAGAAACTAAAGTTCACATTTATTGTCCCAATAGGTAGGCTCTATTCAACTTATGCATTTAACTCAACCAAGAACAAACACAAGGACGACACCTGGGATCAGATCTGTACCAGTACCTTGTTCTATGACATTAACAGGAGAATTAACCTAGCATACATCCTTTTTAAACCTAATTAAAAAAAAACAACTTCTCAAAAAATTGCAAAAAGACAAAAAGTCACATATACTCCAAAAAACTGAAATTTTCCTTTGCAGACATAAGACTTGTCCGCGACAGCATTCTGACGGCAGAAAAGTGAGTCGTGTGTTTGCAATTTTTTTCATGTTATTATTTTGCTAGCTAACATTACTTGTCAGTGATCAAAGTGATTGCACATATTTCCATATTAGCTTCAACTGATGTTCTGACTCCACCCCCGACTTGTGAGCTCATTCCAAATGTAATTTATGCAGAATGATGTGCTTATCCAGTGTTAGATTCAAGTTAGTCATGACTAATGCAGATGGTTTTTGACCTGTCATGTTATTTTGTCGTATAATCTTCTGCGTCAGCTGATAGTTTACATCATGGGTGGCCAACTCCGGTCCTCGAGAGCCGGTGTCCTGCATGTTTTAGATATTTCCCTCTTCCAGGGAACACCTGGTTCAATTAATGATCAGCTCATCACCAAGCTCAGCAGCAGATGTAATGGCGTTTTCCGGAGTTGGCCCCCCTGGTTTACATAGTAAACAGCCTCAGTAAAACCACAGATCACCTCCAGTTTCTGCATGGTTTGTGTTGTCAATAGCTGAACAAAAGATCTCTTTGGAATCCAACAAACAAGGTCAGAACTGCCACAGTTTAGACTGAACTGTGGATCAACAAACAGCAACTTAACAAAGATAAGAACATCCCATAATAACTTTATACCTTCATAAACTCACCCATGTAGGAGAAACACTGCTGTTTCAGCATCAATTTCCATTCTTTTCATTTAGAGCTGTGTCCAAACAATGGAATACTTTGTCGCTTAGAGTTGTTTCTTACTGGTTCTCTTCCTCATCTCGGCAATGGCGTTTGTTTCTGTCACCATAGGAGACCAGAAAAGTGTCTCACTACTCCCTGTAGTGGTCACATACATACATGTTGCCCCCCGGGCTGTTATTTTTCCTGCAACACAGTACACTCACCACTTTAATTTTACATCAGAACTCTTTATTCTAAGCACTCTAATGATACTTTTAGGTCATTTCTGTAGATTTTAAATTAGTACATGAACCTCCTTTAATGGATGAAGGCTGAAGATGATGTGAATCCTATTCTTTTTTTTTTTTTTAATCCAGTGAAACATCAGACATGTTAGATATCCAGAGAGCTCTACACAACACCGAATGAGGGAATTGTTTTTTTCAGATTGTGATGTTCATAACTCGGGTGGAGTTCAGAGACTTGTAGAATCAATGCCAAGGCATTTTAAAGCCGTTCTTACACCTCAAAACACTTCATGTTGAATTTTTCTTTCCTTTTTCCCCTGGCTATATATATGAATATATAAATTACATTGATAGCTATTTAAATAAATACTAGTACAATAAGTAGTCTATTTTTGTCTAATGTACATGAGTCAAAAGGAGCTCATTGATGGTTTTTAGAGGTGATGCCGTAGTATTTGGATGGAGTCATTTCAGCAGAATGAATTTATGTTGCTCTTGAGGCTCCTCATGAAACTTTCCTATATAATATATTCAATTCTAAACGCTGCCCTCATTCTCCATTCATTTTAGCTTCTCTTTAATGTTTGTCTTAGTCTCATCTGGAGTTACTATCACTTAGTCCTGCTGCTTTTCACGCTCCTTATATCTTTTTCTTCACTGTCTTTTTTCCCCTCTGGTCCGTTTTACCTCCTCCATTCCTCTGGTTTCTCAGCTCTCTCCCCATCATCATCATCGTCATCGACTCTCCCTCTCTCTTCCTCCTCTGTTCTGTCATCTCCTCTCCTCTTTTTCCTAACACACCCGGACACGACAGAACACCACGGATAGTTAATAATTCTCTAATTTCCGCTCTTCATGGTGTGTAGAAGGTGTCGCAGATAACCTGATTTATCAAACGGCTATTAGAATGTGAATCAGGGGTATTAAAGCAATGGACATTAACGTGCACATTGTTTAAACAACGCCGTGGGACTAATGGATTTCAGAATGAATTTGTCAACACCGTTCTCTGTGAATATAATTAGTCAAATGAGAGCAAAGCAGTGGAGGAGAGAGGAGTTGGGAAGTAGTTTAGTCGTGCAAAAGGAAGACATATATGCCGCCGCGGCAGCTGTGAATAAAAAAGATGGAGAAATGCAGTCCTGCTTCTTTGAATATGATGTGTACTGAGTGATGCTGATGGAGACGAATGGGATTACCAGTGAATATGTCAAATGGAGAGAGAGAGAAAATCACCTCCTTTCCCCCCGGAGGGTCCTTCATTTTATGAAAAATAAACAACTTGTTAGACAAGCTGAATAATGCCAATTGTACATCACTGGAGCATTGCCATTAACTTCAAGGACTGACAGTCTATATTGTTGCCAGTCCTTTAATTTTTCAAGATTTGCAGCATCAGAATGAATGAGCAGCAGGAGAGAGGATGATCCTTTCCAAAGGAAGACATTTGTCTGTGACACTTAAACACAACAGAGGACCATCACAGTAAGGAAATGGTCCATAAATTACCTGTAATAAGAGAAGTAGCATAATGGAAGGCTGTTTTTACCTCTGTTAGTCTGTTGAAGACCTGAAATTTAAAAGAAAAACACTCCTGCAACTGTGCTGATTTGATGGACTGATGGGCTATGTAATATACCATTAAGTGTTGATTTATCACACATACAGACATAGATTATGATGATTTAGTGATTAAAGCATTACTTTACCCTCATATAAGAAAACTCCATGTGGTGTGGGTGTTTTCATTTACTCCTTGTACAGTTTTAATTATTACACTGAAAATGTTCCATTTTTTGAGAATATGAAAGTGTTATCAATTGCTCTTCGTGTCAAACAAAGCTGTTTTTGTGGACACTTTGTTTATTCAAAAGCAGATCTAATGGAACCCTGAAGTAACTAATAATGCAAAGATGCAGGATGACATGCATGCATTGCAATGGGTCAGTGATTCAGAATGGAAAATTAACCTGTTTTCCCATCTTTTCATGACTCAGTACTTTGCTGTGCTGATTCCAGCCTGCATTACAGATCTGAGTTTTGTTTCACCCATTTACTTCTTTGGCTTTCATGGATTACTCTCTTCGGAGGTAGGCGTGTAGAATGTAGCGGACATATAAATGATTGCAAGAAGTTCTCAGCTTGTTGATGAATTCCAGCAAAGAATTACTGTTAATGTAAGAGGTGAAAGCACACTGAGAGCTAAACAACTGATGAAAAAGGCACTTAGTCCAAAGTAGATATCTTCATTGAAGGCGGCGTTTTATGGCCAGGTTTCAGACCTACAATGAACTCAAGTCCCAACACATACACAAGTCCACACTCATGTGCGTCTGAGTCCGCCGCAGGAGGAGAGCCGGGCGCTGGGCAGACAGGGCAGCAGCGGGGTGTGGT
>JAPQRQ010000009.1:29472552-29484751 GCA_037367365.1 Apogon talboti
TTACACACTAAAACAACAGCTCTGGTCTGATCTACTTGGGATCATATTGGTTTGTATGTGGAACCTGAACCAAAATCATTTTGACTCCATTGATTGTTAAAATCTTCAGCCTAAGTCTTAAATTTCACCAATTCAATGTTTGACACCCCTGTGATAGTCTACAGATTTCATCATATTGACACAGATACAAAAAGACTTCAATTAATACAGAACAGAGATGTCTTTTACAATGCGAGTATGATCATGAACATTGCATAAAAGCACAATATATGAACCTGACTGACAAAAAACAGAAACAGCACATCATATACTGAAAAATGCCAAAAATTTTTTTCTCTTGCTGCTATTCACTGCTGTCTCCTGATGTGATGTATATACATACAGTTGATTTCTTAGTACGTAAGGTTCTTCTCGCTGTTAGATGAGAACATTCTTTGTGAAATCCACTCGTTCTTCCCCTCTGACATCCCTCTGTTTGCATTTCCAGGGTCGAGGTGGGAAGGGCAGCATCTTTGTGTGGGCGGCAGGTAATGGTGGAATGCACCATGACCACTGCGGTGCAGACGGTTACGTTAATTCTATCTACAATATCGCCATCGGCGCCGTCACTCACACGGGGAAGCCCGCCTACTTTGGCGAGCCTTGCCCTGGGGTTATGGCCGTCACTCTGACAGGGGCCAGCATGGGAGGCTCGCTACCTCTGGTTAGTGTGCATGTACAGCCTAACACATCTAACAAGAGTGTTTATCATTAATGAGAGCGTATATGTGTGAGTGTGTGCCAGCAGCCTCGCTCTTTGGCTCATGTGCACTGTGAGAAGCCTGTTAAAGAGCAGCCAGTGGTGTGATATTTATAGAGGCCTGCCAAATGACCTAGGTGACTGCTGGGCACGCACACACACAGACACACACAAGCAAACGAGTGTTAATTGGAGGTAAAGTGCGGCTGTACCGACTGAGAAAGGCAGAGGAAGAAGCCGAGGTGTTGATGGCGGAGGTAACAGTGAAGAGCTAGGAAGAAGCGCGGCGCTAACTCCAGGGCTACAGAAACAGAAAGGCCAATTTTATCAGTGTCATATCACCTTTGCTGCTGAGATGCCTGCCCTTTTCCAGCTCATATTAGGAGGTGGTCAGACCCGACAAGTCAGTCTTTTAATTACTATCACTGTAAAGTTGTGTTGATCCCTATTAGGACAGAAAAAAACCTGCTGCTGGTACGTTAGCTGTGAACTTCTCTGGATTAATTTGCTGCAAAACTGAACCTTTTTTTTTTCAAGAATCTCCCACGTGAATCAGGGGGAATATAATAGTGTAGCTCACATCTGACATGAACACACACATCCACTGATATGATACTGATCTAATTTATCTATATGTTGTAATGTAAATGATGTGGTTTGTGATTCCTCCAGATCACTGTTACAAACATGGGCGATGGCTGTATCACACACTTCTCAGGAACATCCAGTGCTGCTCCAATTGCTGCAGGGATCCTGGCTCTGGTCTTGGAGGCAAAGTGAGTCACTGTATGCTTCATTAAATACAATACATGGCCTGGTTTGTTGCTCACTGACACTTCAATGTTATGCACAGTTACTTTATATCCTTATATTTGTTGTTTTTTTGTCATTATTGTTATTATTGACAGTCTTTTCACCATTTCCCATAATCCCCTTTGCTTCTCATTGCATAGTATCACCTCTATAGCCTCTTCACTCTTACTTTTTACTCTTTGCAAATAGACTTACTCTCATTCTAAGTTTTAAGTAACTTTTTGATCCTCCCTTTACTGCCTTAAGTACATGAACATCTGAAAGTCTCAGTCTTTAGTCTGATTCTGTAATGCAGACATCTTCCAATTTTCTGCAGTAAAACAGCGTCCCACTCTTTCCCTAACTCTAATTTGGTAGCACAGTACATAAAATCTATAGGTCTACATGGGTCTGTGTAAACCAGTGGCATCAAATAATAATATAATAATAACATAATATCCTAGAAATAATTATAACTCCAAAATTTTCTCTTGGTTTAGTATAAAAAAGTAAAATTACAATACAAAAATGTGAATAACCTGATATAATTTAAGAAAAATAATTGCAATTTTAACAATATTATGTCTCAGGTTATTATTAACACAACTTACAGATCACAGTGGATCTATTATATTGTTCAAATTGCACTTATTTTTCTTAAGACATTTCAGGTGGTTCATATTTGTTCAGGTTATTCAGGTTTTTATTATTAAAGGATAGTTTGTAAATGTAAATATTTTCATGTAATTAGATTTTTTTCCACATTAAAACAAGGAGAAAATTTAGAGTTCTTATTATTTATAGGTTATTATGCTATTATTTTACTGATATGATCTGATCTGATCTGATCATATTGGTCTGTATGTGGCCCCTGAACTAACATGATTTTGACATCACTGATTGTTAATATCTTAAGTGTAATTTTTGCATTTCATAAACTCATGGGCCGGAATGGACCCTTTCGCGGGCCAATTTTGGCCCACGGGCCGTATGTTTGATACCCTTGGTATAATCTATCATATTTTTCAAGCGGTGGATAATCATTTAGTGGTCTAATTCCAAATTACATAACAACACATTTATGAAGCTGAATGTGCAGCGTGCGTTTATTTTTTATTTTAATGACTCTATACTGTTAATTTTTCAGTTGACTAAATATTTCAATAATTTTACCGCTGATTCTCTGGTCAATTTCACTTTTACATTGAAATTCTGCCCCGTCCTTCCTCTTCTCCACCTCTTGCTCTTTGTTTGTCTTAAGTCCCTCCTTTAACGTAGATCATCTTCCTCTCCTCGTCTTTTCTTCCTGTCTTTGTCTGAGCCTGCAGATATATCTCTCTGCTCTTTCCCCCCTCTCCCTCCTTTGTCTAGTCTTTCTACCATTTCCCAAGCTCCCTTTTTCTTCATCCCTCTTAGCTCGCCAGCTGTCGGTGTGGCCTCGGGCCTGGTGTTTTGTGGTGGTATCAGCGGTGTGTACGTCTCCTTCATGTTATGGATGGTACTAGAGGCTGACTTTACTGCTCCAGCTGTCATGCCACAGCGTCTCAGTCTCAGTCGCTTGGCTGTAAAATGGAGCGCAGGTCCCCTGGGCGAGGCGACTCCCAGGACATTACTGTTAAAGGCTTTGTCGTGACCCACTGCTACTGACTAAACTATATATCACCTCTCTCTGGCGGATCGGCAGCATTCTGCTCACGTCTTTATGGAGCTCGCTTCTCTCTCTCTGTCTGTATATCTTTCTGGCTCTCTCCCTCCTTCTCTGTTTCTCACACTTGCTCATTCTGTGTCTCGCTCTTTCTTCCCACATTTCACACAAATATACACATACATTGCACTATACTCTCAAAGACGCAAAGGAGCTTTTTTTTCCCCCTCCTTCTTCATTCATCAGAAAGGAACCGCTTTCCCCATAAATAGCAGCCACAAACACAGAAGCACATCAGTGTTTTACTTGGATCAGGACCCCCATAAGATTACTCCTTCCACCTTCATGCACCCACACAAAGAGAGACAGAGCTCCATTCATGATATTCACAACTTTTCTTATACGTATGTTGGCTTTACCTGGCACAGTTTGCATGATACTCTTGAAGGGGCTTCACATGGAAGTTTTTCACGGCTGCAGTAGACTTTAAAGGTGCTGGTAAAAACAAGGGAAAATATATTTTTAAGACAATAGTCACATGATCATTTCAGTTTTTTATGATTAAATTAATGTTTGAGAATCTACAAACTCCTCACCTAACCGTAATGCAATTCTATGTATTGATAGTCCATCTCTCACCATCAGGGGGCAGTCTGTTATTAGAACACACTTATGACTATTAAAACCGCCAACGAATTAGCACTACGTATCCACAGACCGTATCAGTCACTGAATAAATTATGAAGGTTATTGTTTCTACACATCTGTATTATGACATCATCAAGTTTCTTCTTCAAACTAAAACTCATAGACGCTTATTTCAACAGTCGCTCAAAGTAACAGTGTGTCTTATAATCTTCACGGGCTGCATCAGCTGATAGTTTACGTTATAGGTGTGTTAGCTTAGCTCTATTTTTAAACAGAAAAGAGCCATAGTAAAACCACAAATCACCTCTGTTTTCTGTACAGTTTGCGTTGTCAGTAGCTGAACTAAAGATCTGTTTGGAATCCAACAAACAAGGTCAGAGCTGTCACAGTTTAGTCTGAACTGTGGATCTACAAACAGCAACTTAACAAACATAATAACATCCCATAATAACTTTATACCTTCATAAGCCTCAGAATCAATCTCACTCGTGTAGAAGAAATGCTGCTATTTCAGCATCAAACTCCATCCTTTCCATTTACAACTGTGTCCAGTGGGGAGAATAATACTTCTATTTTTATGATTTCATTTCTTTGACTGTTTTTTAGCAGGTTCTTATCCCATCTGGCCCCATGGCGTTAGTTTTCCTCACCATGGGAGACCGGCTGAGTGACTCACTACTCCCTGTAGTGGTCACATAAATCCCCCAGCCGCTGGAATTAAATTCTCCTCATATCTCTACAGTCAGATACACTGGCATCTTTGGCAGAACTTCACAGCTCTTTAGATTAAACACTCAGTAGAATACACAGCAGAAATAATATATATAGACCCTTAAATATGTAGGTTTTTAATGTAGTTTATTTTATTTTCACGTAATTAATCCCCTCTTCATTAGACAACACCTTTCTTTGATTAATTTGCCTTGATTAATAAATGTTCTTCTCATAACAAAACAATGTTGGTGAAATGATGCTTAATCTTTTCATTATAAAATATTAAGCAGTTTGTAGTTTAACAAGGTTATATGAACACTCAGTAGGATTTATACAAGAAGTACTAGTCTGATTTTCATGAAACTTGGTGGAAGGTTCAGCCATGAAATGTTTAGGCTGGGTTTCTTTAAAAGAGGTGAATGCTGGGATTGAGTGTCATTTTCTGTAACAATGGGAAATCCCCAGGTAGATGTAGAATTTACAATGGGAACAGCAACATTTTAATACATTAATTATCAAACGGAAATCACTGACAAATTAGAGCTGTAATAATCATCTACATCTTATCTATAGACTAGCAAATTGCAATTCCTCCTGATAAAATGTAACATGAACTAAATCTTCATTTTCTGAGATAAGTGACAGTTTGAGGCTCATGTACAGCAGCTCCACAGTCTGTCATGAAGCTGAAACATGGACCAAACATACAGCACTAAATATGGTTCTTTTCTTCTTTATATCGTTGGCACCAAAGTAAAAAAAAACAAAAAAAAAACAATAGCTAAACTGATCACTCTCTCTCATCATCAACACATAAAACATTTAATAACAGGTGGAATATTGTTAAAATTTCAGACATTTCAGGTTGGTCATATTTGTTCAGGTTATTCACATTTTTTAGGAAAGGATATATATACTTACATTTATGTTTATATTTATACTAAAACAAGGAGAGAAAAAATGGGACTTGTCATTATTTACTGGTTATTATGATATGATATGATAGTATTTTGCTGGCCTGACCCTCTTGAGATTGGGCTGTATGTGACCCTTGAACTAAAATGATTTGGACACCCTGGTTGTTAATATCTTCAGTGTAATTTTTGCATTTTACAAATTCATCCCACGGGCCGGATTGGACCCTTTGGGGGCCGGTTTTTGGCCCATGGGCCGTATGTTTGACACCCCTGCACTAACCAATGGCACCATAAAAGAAAAAAAAACTTAGGATGTAGTTCTGTAATAATATTGTAGAACATGAAGAAGCTGTTTCTCTTCTCTCTGAGTGCCCTTTAGTTCACACTGTACAGATCTGAAACTAGTACTTTGTTGCGTTTCTTTCTACAGGAAATAACTGACATGTGCATTATGCTAATAACACAAATTGCAGGGTGTCCATGATTGTACAGTGTGATGTTGTGTGTAAAACTCAGTAACCCTCAGCGTTTTACTGCCTTAACGGCGTCTTGTTGTCTCGCTCACATTATGCTGCACTGTCCGTCTGTGTTTCCATCCGTCTTCATCCATCCGTCTTGACGCCTGTCCAGCAGACCGTCAGGATAAATCAATCCTTCACTCGTCCCGTTTGTCAGTCTTTCTGTCTCAGACTGTTTGTTTGTTCACTTTATCACCATGTCAGCCGCTCTGTCACTTTATCTCTGTTTCTCTATGTCCATTCATCAGTCTGTCTATCCATTTGCTCAGAGGGAATTTGAGGTTTCTGTGATTCCATATTGAATCCTCAGATTTGTACAACTGTATATGTCCTCAGCGACACAACATATACCTTTTTGCTGTGTTTTGTGCGTCTATAGACTTTACTCTATGCCATCACTCTAACACAAAACTGTCTCTTTGTTTTTCAGTGCACCTACATTAGACTTTTACCATGAACTGTCTAAAGGAAAATGTGTTTGCAAATGTAAGTTATATAAATATATTAATAACAGTAGCATAAGCATGAGCTGAAAACAGTTATCATCGATCTGTTAGGTGTATTGGTGCTTTTTTTGTACCAGAGACAGTCTACTAGAAACTAAACCATGTATTACTAACTGAATATTTCGTCATTAATTTGACCATTCTAGCTTCAAGGTACGAAGCAGCCTACAGGTCGTCTAACACATCCTTAGCTGTGCACCCAAACAAATCTTTTCTGTGATAATTTATTTACTTTCCTTCTCCCGCTCTCCTTCTGCACGTATCCACCGAGTGAATAAAGGGAATGGTGTATGTAACATTCTCTGTGGGGAATAAAGGAGTAATCAGCCGGTCATCTCAGTGAGGAGAGCGCATGAAAAACCGAATCCACTCCTTCTAATTGGCTTTAACTTGGAGCCTCAGACACACACATGCACACATATACCCTTGATTACGGCGCCTCCTGTGCTAATGTTTGTCACAAACACTCCAGAGGTGGTAAGGGGTTTCCGTTGGCTATGAAACTCACTATTATCACTTTAGGTGATCTTCGCTTCTAACACAGGGAGGAGCTACATTGTTTATTCATCCTAGTTTAGTCCTGTACAGCCCTCGCATTTTCAAGGGATGAAATAAATAGATGGGAAATAGACTATTTTATTATAGTGCCTCTAACACATCACTATAAAACACTCTTTCTTGCTCATGCTGTAATCAAGAACAAAAAGTAAGTAGATTTTTAAGTTAATGTATGTGTATATAAGCCAAAAATTATATTGTACAGTAAACAGGTTGTCTTATAAAGACACTCAGACATACAGTGCTGTGCAAAAGTGTTATTCCACTGATTATTCTTGTTGTTTTTTCAGGGTTGAAATGAGCATAACATTTATTTCTCATTCTCTTTTCTCCAGATACGTCAAGAAAATACAGGAAATATGTGCACAACCTTAAAGGACACACAAAAATATATAAAACATCAGAAAATTATTGCCATAAATCTTATATTGTCTGAATTAAAGGGTTAAAGAGGCAAAGGGAGGTCAAATTAAATACGACCACTTTGCTTTATAGAAGCTGTTTTTCCCTGAAACTTTTGTTTTTATTGCTGTACATACTTCACATATATCCAGACTGGATCTAAATACAGAGACTGATAAATGCATATGGGTGGACATTAGAACTTTACCAAACCAACGAAGCTAAAGGTGGCTTGAGACTTCTGCACAGTACTGTACACAAAATAAAAGAAAAAAAACGTAACATTCATAAACTGCCCGTGTTGTTACAGTCCTACAAACGCACACACAATGTAAGTATACACATGCTCTCATTAACCAGAGAATCAAGGCTGCGCTGCTAGAGTGTATTTAAAGGAGATTGCAGGCAGGCATGCAGTTATTGGACTTGGCCTAATTGATAAACCCATTAGTAACACTTGTTCAGATAACATGGGAGGAATCTCAGTCTGCTCACAGTCGCTCCAAATGGGTTCACTTAGGCTTAGAGTGCAGCACATTAAGAAAAGCTTACAGGGTGATGCAGCGCGTCTTACCAGTCCACGCCTCACTACTGTGAGATTAATAAAGACAAAATGAGGACAGAGACAAAGGGAACATTGGACTCTGACACTTTCAGGGATGCGTCATGGGTCCACATGAATTTTGCTCCGGTTTTGGATGTTTTGTAAGTGCCTAATATCTACATGCATGGTGGATATGGTGGATTTTAATGCAAAGTTTGATGTGGGGTGTGAACTGTTACTTGTCTTGTTAAAATGCATTATGTTCTACTAACTAACAACATTTGCTTTCAGCGATACGTCCTTAAGTTACTGTTAAAATAAATCACACATGTGCTTTATTAATGAGCATCATGAATGTAAATGCCACATCCAACCACGGAAGTGACCAAAACTTATAACCATCCTAACATTTGAAGGATTTTTGCTAAAAATAATCATGTAGATAAAGGGCTTATGTGAGCAACACATTGGTTGCTGAGTTTGCTTACAAATACGGAAAATGACAACTGCACTTAAATGCAACTAATAAAAATAACTTTTACTACCAGATGGTTCTTTAAAATCAATACACAGTGCAAACAATAAAAATATATAGAAAACACAGCCTGTCTGTGAGCTGCAGCAATAGAATAGTGTCATTATTGGGAAATTGCTCACTGTATCTTCCTCATGTTGATATTTTCATCTTTGTTTACTACTTATAGAATTTTCAAATGTGCAGCACATTGTGTTAAAGAGAATTATTTGGCTTGCAATCCCTGCAGAATTTCATTTTCGATGGTTGTTTACCAGAAAAAATGTGGAGTGTGATGCTTCTAAATGATTGGGAGCTGACAGTGTTTTCCTCTGGGTCCTGATCTCTCTCTCTTTCTTCAACCCTCTATCTTTCTGTCCCCTCGATTGCTCATCTTTTGCGCTCTCTCCCCTGGGCTGGACACTTTGTCCTTGCACTCCCTGTGTCCTCCTCCTCCTCCTTTCCCTCCTCCTCCTCCTCCTCCTCTTGCTCTCTGCCTAGGCCCAGTGTGAGTGATAAATTATTCGTGGGCATGCTCTGAGGGCCCAGGGCTGCTCATTCCTGCACACAGAGGACTAGCATTGATCCGGCCTGTGGTTCAACTTAATTGGAAACCCAGTTACACCAGCTACAGACACACTTCAACACACACAAACACAATGCACTCACACATACATGCACGAACGCGCACTTCAGGACATGACATCTACTGTAAAGCTGCATTAATGCACACATATACACGTTATACAGTAATACACCAGTGTATAGCCACTTGGATATTACAAATGTCCACATAATTACACAACAGAAACGCATGCAATCCCCATATGCTTTCATGCATTAACGTGTTACACAATTAACATCTGCCAGAGCATCAGCTATATATGCTTAATGATTCAGAATAGCTCCTTTATGAACTGTAACATCTTTTCCATGCAGGGACACACACGTCATCACACACCCACTCCAGCTTTAAACTCAGAAATCCACACAAGTGCATGATCAGACACACAAGGACAAGTAGATGATCACAAACCTCTGCGCGCGCACACACATACACACACACTCACTTTATAGTCACTAGGCCTGCATTCTAAGCAGCACTAAAGAGGAGTAACAGTCCACAGTGGAGCAATATGGAGGCCCAGGGTTATCGATTGGACTGAGACACTGACTATCATACAGCTAATAGATTACATCAGACACATCGGAGCGGCCCAGTCAATGAGGCCTGATCCTATTAACTGGGGATTTGTAAACAGTTGTGTGCTCACTGTGACGGCTGCTGTGCTGCTTTGTGAGCCTTGGCGAAGGAATGAAGGCTGTACAGATTTGGAGGAGGCTCATATATTGTTACACTCTGCTCCAGCAGATTCCCATGAGCTGCAGCCCAGTCATGTTCATGTGCGCATACAAAGCAGTGGGCTTCCATTTTCTGATGTTTTCTGTGGCGCTGATGTCAAATTTTGTTGCTTCCCTATCGCGGTCTGTCCTAACAATTAAGCTATTTCAATTAAATGCAAAATAGAGATAAAAAAAAAATACAAAAAATAGCAGTTTTATCATAACAAGAAAATCATTTCACCAGGGACTTTGTGTGCCTTGAGTTGTTTCCGAGGGTTCATATTAAGTCACTGTTGTATTACTAATGTGTGTAGTGCTATTTAACCTTTATTTAATCAGGTAAGTTAGTTGAGAACTGATTCTCATTTCCTATAATGACCTGGCCAAGGTTAAGATTTGGTAGAGTTAAAATATAAAGACTCGTCAGTCAGGGTTGTGGAGGTATACAGTTTTATGCAAAAACATGGGCACAAATAGTGTAATTTGGTGATTTTTTTGATTGAAAGATGTAAACAAAGTCTGTAGGAGATGGGGAAAATGACACTATCACCAGCACCATTAAATACAGAGTTTTTATTTCAGAAATTGAACAAAAATGTAAAAATAAAGAAAAAAAATACACAGTTGTTGCAGTATAAAACAGTAAGACTCTGGGTGAAACCACATCATGGCCTTGGGGTCTGTGAAGGGACACCGGAGTCTGATGTGAGTCAACGGAGTCCTATGGGAGAAGTGGCTCAGTTCACTAGATAAACCACTATTTATGGAAAACTGTTGGGTCCATAACAATCAGACCACCATCTGTCATCTTTAACACCTTATCCATAGACAAACAAGTTACCAGGAGGCTTGATAGGATCTAACGTTTGAAAATTTATAGTGTGACAACAGATGAGGCCATTTATGGATGAACCACAGACCAAATACATGACTTTTTATGTGTCTTTTCTTCTTTATAAGGTAAAAATTCCCAAACTCACCAAACATGTCACTAATCTCTACCATCAGATCCTAAGAAAATCACTCTACTGATCCACCTGATCATCATACACATTAAAAGAACATTCCTCTACACCCATGAGCTGGTAAAATTGGCTCATAGTGATGCACATAATTAGTCACAGGTTAGGTGTTATGTTTTCATCCATAGTGAAACCAAACCAAGTGTCTTTGGCCAAGTGTCTGACATAATATAGACCGGAAGTATCCTACCTTTTACATTAGCACCAAAACACAATGCTTCAAGCTTGCGTTCTAGGGATGCACTGAAACGTCAGTCAGACATCAGTACTAGCATGTCTTTTCACCAATAGCAGTGGCAGATATTTATCTCTTGTGTTATATTACAGATTTTTTAAATTCATTTTTATGTTTTGATCTGTGTTCATTCAAAGGTAATGTGATGAATCAGAATCAGAATACTCTATTAATCCCAGGGGGAAATTATTGTGTGTTACAGTTGCTCCGTTCAAGTATTATAAAAAGTAGCAGGAAAGAAATTATCATTACCAAAAAAAAATATATATATACTAATAAATATACAAATATACTAATATATATATAGCTCTGTATATCTATATATACCAAATATACATATTAAACACTATAAAATACTCTAGTAAGACACAAGGAATTTATGTGTGAAGGAGAAAAAAATAACGGCAAAAACAAAATAAAGAAATATAAAGTAACACCTATATTGTTATTGGCCAAGAATTTTGCAATCTGTGCATCTTTAATGTGTCTCGTGAGTGTTTCAGAGGGAAGCACATGCTACAACACTGATTCAGAGCGCTACTGAAAAGAAAAAAAAGTAAGAGAAAGTTCTGGAGTGAGCAGCTCAGTTCATCTTAAGTCCATTACGGCAGCAGCATTACTTCTGTTTAACCAGCGCCATGGTAGATGCCGGTCGTGGGGTGTTCAGATTAATTTCGTGGCCTAAACCTATTCACATGTCCCTTTAGGGGCTATGCAGCTAAGAGGAGTAAAAAACACTGGGAGAAAGAGTGAGATAGCGGTAAACTGGGTTCTCAGCCAACAGTGTGTTTTTAAGAGCAAAACGACTTTTCCAAAATAAATAGATCTGTGTCGCGGACTGCAAGGAGAGAGAAAAGCCCTCGGTTCAATAATTAATTCCCGAGTCGAGGGTTTTGGAGAGCCGCTGATTGGGCTGATTTTTTTTATTCTGTTATGATACAAAGGAGGCCGTTTGAAGTAATTTGTCCCAGAGAGAGCGGCTTGGAATACCATACATGCTTTGATTTAGCAAAGCAAATTTAATTTTGTTTGCTTTATGCAAACCAGCCGGGGCCGCGGGGCTTTCTCTGATTCCACCAGAGGGGTGATGGTGGTGGTGGT
>JAPQRQ010000009.1:29559004-29570143 GCA_037367365.1 Apogon talboti
ACCAGTAAAACCCATGGAGTTGGATCAATGACAGTGGATGGACACACTGGGTTTATGTTCAGATAATGACAGATTTTACTGAAAATGTCACTTCTTCAGTTTTCTGTTTTTTTTTTTATATAATAAGAGTCAACTTTCATCTGAACTTTTATGAACGTCTCTATATAATCAGTGAATTAAATACAAAAAAAATCCTCATTTTCACTGGAAAAAAATGCAAAATATAGAGGATAATATTACAATAAATGGTAAAAAAAATCACTTAAAAACAGGGGAAAAAAATATTTCGGAACTGCCACAAAAGTAGCACTGGGTCTTGATGGGTTAATTTCTTTCTTGCCTGCTACAGAACACTATAATCTGGTCCAAAGGATCTCTACTCTGTGTTTAATGTTTTCCGTACATGGTCCCTGCTAAATAAACTCACTAAACCAATCCCACAATGCAATGCATCCCATGTGTTTACAGACCGTCACACAGTTCAACAGTTGGCAGTTATGACACAAAGTATCTTAAATCTCCATTTACTGTATACTAATAAATGATGTTTATTATATGGGAATCGTGAATAAAGGAGTGATTTCAGACACATGTAATAACATTAATATGAGACTTTTGTCGACATAAAACAGCTGTAAAGTGGTGAAAATATTTTGTACAAAAATCACTTAAAATCTTAACTTTTCAGCATTTATGTGATAAATAGAAATGTGAAATCCTGCTCCTGTGGGGGAAAAAAAAAATCACTATAGGGACAAAAGTATTGGGACAGATTGAGGTGACACATTGGTAACATCTTTGAAGTGGATTTTGTTTACAGTGTTTTACAAAATGCTTCAGAGCTGATTTTTTATTAAATCTTTTTAAATTGCAATTATTGCGAAAGGTCTGACTGTAGATTTCTGAAACATTTATCTCGTGCTGATCATAAATAATCATTTTACACTATAAGTAAATTTGTGGTTTCTTCAATTTTCACTCAGGAAGAAAAATCAAACTTTAAACCTAAAACAAATCCTGTTAACTATTGATAACTGGGATGAATATTTATATCCTGATAAGATTTCACTGCAGGAACACAAAGTCCTACAACCTGTAAATGTGATGTCACAATATTTTTGTCTGTATTGTGTATCTATGGCAGTCACTGGCATCCTGATTGAATTATTTATATTATTTACATATATGGTTGTTTCTCAATCTAAAAGATAAGTTTCCATTTGGTTTTGTCTCAGTGGACCGAATCTCTCATCTCACATGATAAACGTCACCTTGACCCATGTCACCTCCTCCTTCCAGACCTGCAGAGACATTCTCAGCAGCTCTGGAAGTTTGAGGTTTTCATTTCTAAAGACTCTGCAGTCATTCTAGGGGCATATTTTCAGTTCAGTACTTCTTCCATTTGGACAACAAACTGATTTTCAGGACGAAAAGAAAAATCATTCATCTTTGTCTACTAACTGACTGTTGTACAAGTTTTGTTCCTGAAGTTGGATAGACATCAGATGTATATTTATCTGTGTGCTATCATTGGCTAAAGCTAACCCACTGATGTAACAGTGACAGTACTTCTCTGATTCTGGGGCAGAAAACAAAAATCTGAGAGATTATTGTTATTATTGATAATTTAAATAACTTAACAATTTAATCACACAGATCTATAAATAAGCATCATTTTGCATATAGTCACATGGCTGATTTACAGTGCCAAACAAACCAGCAAACAGTTGTTAAAATAAAAAAAAAAAGAGAAAAAAAAACAAACAGGTTTCATTATACTTTGGTTGAAGGTCATAGAAGCAAAGCTCTTCACTATGGTTTATACCACATGGACACCACACCACATTCAGACAGGAGTATAAGGCACAAATATCTCTTCAATATCAACTAGTAGCATGTGCTAAAAAGAAAAGTTCAAGTTTTTGCAAAAAGGAAATGCTCTTTGCCACACTGCATCTGTGGCTTCGTATATTACAAAAACTAAACAATTAGAAAAAACACATCTTCACAATCACAGAATTACAACATTCAACACCCAAAGATTGTGAGGTTTTTTCAGTTTGTCAGCATCTTCTGTGTTCTCTGTGTAAATGTGACACCAACAGCAGGTAAACTCAAAACTTGACCCAGTCCGGTGTTCTGTGCTGGTTTCAGGATTAAAATAAAAATAGAAATTAAAAACAAGATGAAATATCGACGCCCTGAGTTTACAACAAAAACCAAGGTCACATACAGCGTTTGTAGTGTGTGTCAGCAGACGATCTGCAGCTTCGTTTACCTTCGTATCAGGATGTCGTTACAGTTCATAACAGAACGGAGTCAAAGTGTTGCCGACAGAAGAATCCACTCCATCGCATATTCCTTTAAAAGAAAAACAGATTCCTAACACAATAAATGAACTGTCGTAACAGAAAAGACTCTAGTTTAATGTGCCTTGTATAGGTTCAGTTGAAAAAGGCACCAGGTGCCTCACATTATCGCACCAAAATAATCAAATAAAACATGGTCAAATAAGAAATAGGCACAAAAGTAAGTGTCTGGAAACATTAACATTTACTCTTTTTCAACGATTCTTCTATAACTGAGAGAAAATCACTTTTTTGCCATTCTAAGTGTATTTTCTCTTTCGGTTTACAACAGAACAGCAGGACCTGGGTGATTGGGTTCTAAAATTAACCAAACATACCGATAACCCACTTCTCAAGTTAAAAATGGCTTTTTAATGCACGTCTCTGGTCTATCCACCCCGGCGCTGTAGGGTTAGCGCTGCTTAACGCTCTTCTTTGTCTGTTGTTGATTTGATGCCTTGGATGTTATGTCTGCTTCTGCATTTAGAGTTTATGTAAATTTTAAACAATTCTTTTCCATTCTTCTCCTTCACAGGCTCTCACATGTAGGGTGTTTTTGTTGAAAACATCTTGTCAGTCACGAGGACACCTGATAGTGTTTTTCACTTCGGCATGAGATCCGTGTGTGGAATTGTGCGCTCATTTTAAAGACACATAAAAGAGACATAAATTAAGTTGTGATGCTTGCCCATTTGGGTTTGGATCAACGCTGTCCCCAGAGCAGCGTGTGAAATAAAGCTGTTTTCACACCTTTGTTTTCACCTTTAAAGCTCCCGGTACGTTGGAACACAACAGCACCAGTGTGTGATTTCTTGTAATTGTATTCAACCAGCTTGGTGTTGACACATGCCTCCAGAATGGAACAGTAACTCAGAGCTGACCCTCATGAATTAAGGTTAATGATTGTTGCAGATTCTGACAAGGCACCAGCCGAGGCTCTGATCTTTGTTTCTGTAACCAGCCAGCAAGATTACGAGAACAGCAAGACTTACTGTAGCTCCTCCAATTAGGGTGTGCTTTCACGCATTTCTGTCTTCTTTTTGTGGTCCTAACAAGACGCTGAGAAGAGGACTGCTCACAAACGTTGCTTTTTGTGTCTTGCATCCAGCACCAAGGCGTATTTTTGAACCTTGTGTTGCTTGTCATTACATAAGTGGTGATTCATATTCTGGGAAGAAGCAGCAGATTTACTGCATGACCCTGACTTCAAGTGTCCAAAGAAAACACAACATTAAAAAAAAACAAAACTTTTTTAATCCTGTGAGTGGGATCCAGCGAGTTATCCATGGAACTGGCAAAACAAGCTCTGGTCTCTGATGCAGGTGCAGGTCCATCCTAGGTGTTGACCAGCGTCCGTCCTGCGTCCGTCCTGCGTCCGTCTGGCTTCAGGGCAGTGTCTGCTGGGGAGCACCGTCCTCCACTGGCCTCCTCCGGACAGGAGGAACCCTGGGATCACTGTGTGAAACTCTTCTTAAGGGCCACGTTGGGGAAGAGGCCTGAGAGCTCCTGGACCACCCTCATGTCGATCTGGGAGCAGAAGGACACGTCCAGGAGGACGAGCTTCGGACAAGACTGGAGGAGCTTCTTCAGGGAGGCACCGCTCACCAGACGTGTACCTGGACGTCAGATAAGAGGAAAAAGACAATAAGATATAACACATGCACAAAATATGATTGGATGACTAGACATATGATATGAATTATAATAAAGGCATAATGCGTAAGATAATATTAGGTTTTTTTGCAATTTGAGGCGGGCTTTATGGCCAAAAAAATGTAACCTTTTATTTTAAAGATTTTTTTTTTATGTTATATAGTTTTTGCTGGTTATAAGAACTGTAGCCAAAATTAAGAAATCCTCTTTCTTAAATGAAATTGTATTTCATAACAGACTGGTACAAACAGGATATATCTGCGGTTTATGTTGAGCAAAAAAGTCTCCAGATAAATGATCTCAGGACTTTTACGGTTTTCAGGAAGAAAAACCTTGAAGTATTGAATTAATTTGATACATTCCTCAGCCATAATTGGAATATTGTAAACATTGTTGATTAACATATTAACATGTGCAATTTCAGAAATACTGGGATTTAAAACATAGTTAACCATTATCTGCCATAAACCTACATGTGAACTATTAACTAAGAATCGATACAGAACAATGCAATGTCATAAAAATTAATGCCGTGAAACTTCAGTGCATGGATATTTTCTCACATGTTGATTCTAACTTCTCAAGAATAAGGATGTTTGAGAACACACTGTTCAGATCAGTTATTGTAAAGCTGAATCAATGGGCAGGAACAAGAAACGTTTAACCCAGTGTTCACATTGAATACATGATTTACTGTGTTTATTTACAGCTAATACATATTATTGGCACAGTCCAGGCCTGAATAACACGCCTTATGCATCTGCTCCTCCTCAGCTTTCAGACCCGACAAAATACTCCAGCAACCTTGTAATGGCCGTAGAAGTGATACATCAGCACCGCTAGCCTGATGAACATTTGTCATGCTACTCTGCTGTCAGGCCCGTCAACTTATGCAACTGGAACTTTTGTGTTAGTGCACAGCAATTACCGCTGCAGGGCTGCTGTTGCAACTTTGCTTGGTGAGCAATATTTTATTCATATTTGTATTAGGCATATTATGCGCATTTTGTTGGCAGTTAATGTGGGAGTTTTTTTGTTTTGTTTTGTTTCCCAAAATTTCTCAAATGCAAAGATTGGGCTTTCTTTAACCGTGGCCATGCAAATTATGACCATGAAATCTAACAAAAACAAGCCTAAAACTCTCACTTTTCATGGTAAATATTAATAATCATACCAACTGTGACGCTCAGTGACATCAGACTGTCCCGAACTGGCAACCGGTTCTTATTATTAACCTGTAGACGTGCGTAAACCCTTGTGTTTGTGCGTGTGCGTTGTGTGGGCGGAGGCTTTACCCAGTATGTCGAGGTGCTGGAGCGACGGGCAGCTGGACGCCAGCTCCTCGATGTCTGAGTCACGCACGGTGCGATTGGCAGTGAGGAAGAGCTTGCGCAGGCGTGGCAGGTTGCGAGCGAGGTGTTGGAAACATCCGGTGCTGCTTTGCAGTGTGGGACACCAGCCCAGGTCCAACTCCTCCAGCATCCTGAGAAAAAAAAACACAGAGCAAAACAGGAAAAACTGAGGTGATTCAGTTCACCCACACACTGACAAACTCATCAGCTTTGCTCTGATCTGTATTTAGAGTCGCACATTAGAGATCTGGCTCCACGTTAGTGTTCATCCTGTGTTAACTATGTCTGAGAGTGCACTATCAATATTAATACTGCTATGTTCTGTCTTTTACAAACTGATAACTCTAATGTGGTAATGATTTAGCAAAAACAAGGTGTGCACTGAAAATACTGGCAGCATTTACTGTTCTCTCTACTGAATTTTTTTGCCAAATTGCTTTATGACACACAAAAAACAAAGAATGAGAGGTGTCGTTGCCTACTTGCAGCCAGAAACGAGTTCAGCCAGTCCTCTGTCTGTCAGGTTTCTGCAGCGCCAAAGGTCCAGAGAGCAGAGTGAGCGGCAGCGAGCGGCCAGCATACTGGCAACAACGTCATAGTCCTCAATCTTCAGCAGAGAAAGGTAGCAATTAAAATTTCTGTGCTCTATACAGGACTGACAAAATTGTGCTTTAAGGAAAAAAAAATGAAGCGGTAAGTAACTCAGCCAGACACTTCAGCCATTTTCCGCCAACTTCTGTCTTGTGTTTTATGAGCAAACTTTTGAAATGCAGTGATTATAAAAGCTGATTAACTGCATTGGCTGGTTGGAGGCACATAACCCCGCTTCCTGAAGAGAGAACAAAGCTCCGACAGAAAATACCTCCACCAGAAAAAAAAAAAAAAAAGGAATAGTCTTTCAAGACCTGATTTGTGTTTGCGAAGCTGTTATTGTTCTTTGGTGTCAGGTAATGTTGGCCATATTTCATGCTTTCATCCAAAGATGAAAGGAGAGAAATGCAATTTAACAGCCAAACAGCCGGTGCAGGCACCTTACCCATGGAAATGACAGCATGCACAGCATTAACAGAGGATGGATATTAAAACTTTAGATGCAAGAAACATTGACATTATGCATTTTTATTGCCACATGTTGCAAACTTCTTCTTCTTTACTGCTGATGACATTGTGAGAAATATACTGAATCCTGCATCCTGGAACACTGTGGTTCATGTATGTGTACATTTCCCTGACGAACGTCCACAGGGTTTTGTAGAAACTTATATTTAATCATTTTTAATCAGTTTTTCAGATTATTTTACACAAAATTTAAGTGAATTTCAAAGAAATGATCACCTTCTCATTCAAGCATTGCAGGTAAATCTAAAGATAAATCATTTATATGCAGTGGGAAGGTAAGTTTTACATAGGTACATGACTATTAGACAGATGTAGGTCATCTTAGATTTTGTCAACAGGCAAGTTTAAAAATACAGTGTTAGGTTTGGTGGTGGAATTTCAAGCAGAAGAGTCTGATTTACACAAAAACAAATTAAAATATGGATAAATCAAATTGGATAAAATGTTTTTAAGAAAACACATGTTGCTACTGTGATTTCTTTGCCATCATCTGGACAAGCTGCTCTACACTGTTGAGCAAGGCCTCATGGGAAACTGCTTGGTTACAGGCTGTATTAACAGTTTGGACTTCTTCTTTTACTCCACTGTATACGTTTGCAAACTCACCCTCACACAGCTGCCCAAGTTGAGATGTCTTAGTTCTATACAGAAGGTCAGGATGCTCAGGATAGCAGTTTGCTGTAACAAAAAAGGAAAAAGACGAAACAGATGAAGAGTCGTCAGGTTTTACTTAGATCATGCGCAGAGTGGGTATAGATATTTGTCCAAACAGATATTTTCTTCCTTTGTTTTACTAATTATCTCTGTCCACAAGACAATGCAGCATCAACTCCAAACATGTCAAAAGTCTCAGACAGACCACGGTTGTTGTTTATTTTTATTTATTTATTTATTTGACAGGGACAATGCACAAGCTTGCAGCTGATGTGATGCATATAAGTTTATAGTTAGTGCTAATTTACAACTCCTGTCCCTGGTTGGGCCTTTCTAAAATGCCATAGTACAATACATGTATTATATATATATATATATTTTTTTTTTTTATTTATTATACTTACATTGTCTTTTCACTTGACTGTTTTATACTTTTTTTTTATTCTTGACTGTATAATTGACGTATGTATTTTACCTGAGCACCTTACAGAATGTAAAACCAAATTTTGTTGCACTATACAATAGTCTTTTGAAATGACAATGAAATGATTCTATTCTATTCTGTTCTAATACTGGACGTAGCAGCTGCAGAGGCTTTAATCTGTCATGAAGGTGAAGCAGCAACAAGTTCAAGTAGTGTTTCCTTAGGTGTTGACTGTGGAAGTGTATTCTTTATGTGATGTGGATCTGTCCATAATGCCAGTCCGGTCCGGTCTGGTCAGTCTCCATAAGGTATTGGCGCTGACCTCCATCTACTGCAGGTCAGACACCTGGATTTGATGTTTCAGTTGCAGCTTCGTTACACAAATCAATAAGAGACACGAGCAGAATGGGGTGTGACGCCATCGTTTAACACATTTTTTCCATGTTTTCACAGATGCGCACAAACCAGAGTTCAGAAAATCGAAACTTTGGAGAGAATTTTTAAAAATCTCTGTTTTTGCGATCTAATACATTTAAGTGTGGATGAAAGATATACAGGATATCTGCAAAAAAATCTGCCTCAGTGTGGACAGGGCATTCGTTTAAAATTCAACATCCCTGTGATTTGGACATTACTAATTAGCAGAAAATGTGGATAAAGTAAAAACAGTATATTTGGATCTCTGAATAAATGCCTAAATGCCGTATCTGAGTGTAAATCTAACGAGTACACAAACTAACAATATCGGTTTAAATAACAGTCGCAGGTTCAGTCACGTAACTCTGAGTTCCTGCTAAGTGATTTCCTGTCTTGTGCCTAGTGCACCAAGGTAACACTTATTTAAGGGAATTTAATACTCCACAACAGACTGTTTCCACATCTCCTCAGACTCTGCTGCACCGAGGACACAAACCTCTCCAGTGGCACTGCAGCTTGGATAGAGATATGGGAATCCAACACTGCGACTGCCAACACGTGTACCTCAGCGGCAGGAGAAAGTGTCAGACATGAAAGTGAAAGGCTCTTGTGTGCATGCGTGTTTGTTGTGCGTGTGCTCGACTCTGTCGCTGGCATCTTTATAAACGCCTCTCTCCGGCGAGCTAGCCATTTAATTAGAGCAGTGACAGGGTAATGACAGCTGAGATGTCAGGGGCTCAAACAGACACACAGCTCGCTCTGTCTGCCTCAGTATAAACAACCTGCAGAGCGCTGCCAGGCTCCACCGCAGAAACTCGACACTACCTCCTGCCCACACCGCCGGTCTGAAACATGACAAACACTGGAGAAATGCTGAGGTGCGACGCAACAACACGAGACGGCGGTTTAACGCGATAGACTTGTCTGAACCTGAATGTGTCTTTAAGAACCCTTCAGTGCAGAGTTGACTCAGTTCAGGCTTAAAAGACAATAACAAAACATGCACCATTGAATACGCGGCAGGCCATGTAAACACCGGCTCTTGAGCAATTAGATGACATGACACAGCACATGTTTTAATCACGCTAATAAACCTTATGAAGTCATTAATGTTTAATATATGAAGGACCAGCAAAGAAATTCAACCAAACTAAACTGTTTTGTTGTTGTTATGATTCAGCATATTTCATTTTTTTTTGAGTGGACTTTTTCTGCTTATCATTTACCTTTTTCAGCAGTCAGACTTTGATTTCTACAAGGTTGTTGATGTTTTTAGACTCTTTTCAGTTCAGATAATAACATGAAAAGATAGAGATGCATGATGCTAATGAACTGTATGAAGTCATTAATGCTTAATATATAAAGGACAAGCAAAGAAATTCAACTAAAAGAAACTGTTTTATGTTTTGTCATTATGATTCCACATATTTCATTATTTATAATTCATTTTTATTTGAGTTGACTTATTCTTCTTATCATTGTGAATTTCTCTTGGAGATGAATAAAGTATCTATCTATCTATCTATCTACCTTTTTTTTAGCAGTGAGACTTTGATTTCTATGAGGTTGTCGACTCTTCTCAGTTCAGATCATAATATGAAAATATAAAGACGCTACTTTAAAAGTTCTGTAAATAAAAAAAACCTTTTAAAACATATTTTTTAATATTATGCACACAGCACTTTGATATAATATAGCACTTTTTATATAACATTACATTTTTTTATATATTGAGACTGAATATTTGACAACTGTATTTATTTTATTTATACTATATTTGAGAGCTGTGCAACAAAATTTCTTTCAAGTGCACTGTTATATTGCATGTGTCCTGGAATGACAATAAAATGATCTATCTGTCTAAATCTGTCAGGTAATGGGATTAATTCACTAATGCTTTTGTCTGTGCAGATAAGATGTAAGTCTTTCCTGCATCCATCTGACATATGGGCCTCAATATGCTGAGACTTTAATGCTGGGATTGTTATAAAATAACCTGTAAAGACATTCTGCTCTCAACAATGTTAACAAATTGGTGCAATAATAGAGAATAAAGATAAAAACAGGGATTAATGGCATTTCTGATAATGACTTCCATATCTTTTCTGTATTTCAGATATCATTTTGTTTGTTTTGCTCACACCTGTACACCACATAGGGTTTATTGACATGTCTGCTCAATAATATATTTGACTTTCTTCATATATAAATGAAGAGAAACAGCTTTAAGCACAAACCTGTGCACACGCACATGATATATGACACCCCTGATTTCAGTCCAGACTGTAATCAAAGCTGAGAAGTAACATAACAAATACACTGCTGCTATCGTGCCAAGCTTTTATATTAACACAAGCTATTAACGCTGCTTTTCAGACCTCTAAATTAACAGTGAATGGAAAACAACACATACGTTAGCATTTCTTTAGAGTAACTACGCAACCTGTGTATTTCCATGTTACAAACAGTCAAGCAAAACATTAGAGATAAAAAAAACACATAATTAACCAAGCAGCAGTCAGCCTGCTGTGTTTGGACAGCGCACCTTTATGTCCACAGGTGAAATGTCATTGTGATTGTGGTTGCCCAGCGACAGTGTTGACTGTCCCTACCTCTATCTTGGTGCGGTAGAGCACCAGCCTCCGGAGCCGGGTGAGTTTGGAGATGTGTGTGAAGGCCTGTGGGTTGAGGCGGTCGCAAGAGGACAGGTTGAGCTCCTGCAGGCCCGGGCAGGTCTGGGAAACGACCTCCAGACAGGCTTCAGTCAGGAAGTGGCAGCACGACAGCTCCAGACACACCAGGCTGGGACCGCAGGCCTTCAGGAAGCTGAGGGGTCAAAGAGAAGGAGAAGTTCATCATACACTGGACCGGAACCCTCCTGGTCTGGGGGGTTGTTTTTATGCTGCTTTATGTGGCTCAATCAATCAATCACATCTTATTTATATAGTGCCACATCATAACACAAGTTATTTCATGACACTTTACATTTAGAGCACGTCTAAACAGACTCAAGCCAATTCACAGACACCAACAGAATCCTCCAGGAGCAAACAAGAGGAAAATCTTCCTTTTAACAGGAAGAAACTTGGAGCAGACCCCGACTCCTGGAGGATGGTCGTCTGCCTTGAGCGGTTGGGGTTAAAGAGAGTTCTAAGAGAGAGAGATAGACTAG
>JAPQRQ010000009.1:29578981-29594918 GCA_037367365.1 Apogon talboti
AATCAGGAGTATCCAGGTAATCTCCAGCATTAAGTCATGTTTTTCACAGCATGATTGGTGATCAGAGGCAATTATAGAAGACTAATTAAATGATTAATTACATGATTCAATGATCATGACATTTTAAGTAAAAGTATCGGTATCGGTATCAGCGATACTAGCCCTATATTTACTTGGTATCGGATCGATACCAAAACTCCCAGTATTGCCCACCCTTAGTTTCTTGAAAACATTGAACCATTTCACCTGTGGTGGAACATACTGGTTACATATCCAGAGACCCAGTCCAGAACAGCTGGTTTTACCCAAACACCCACTTCACTGAGGTGGGTTAGGTGTAGACAGGCAGAAGCCCTCCACCACTTTTGGAGCCACTTCCATCACAACCCCTCCTGGGTGGAGAAGTCTGGACCTGGGAGTCTCCTGATGCAGCTTTGACATGTTCTTGGCATATGTCTGAGCCAGATTTACCAATTTGGGATGTCTTTAATTTATAGTTTATTTCAAATCACTCAAATTCCCACTGACACATCACAACCACTGCTCTTTAACTCTTAATAAAGGTGTAAAAAGTGGGTCACTGAACACCAGGACCGAAGCATTTTGGCTTCAAACTCAACATCTCTCAATTTGAGACTGTTGATCACCCTTCAAACCTGTAACAAGAAATGAGGCACAATGAGCACATTTGATATATTTACATTTTAACCCATAAAGACCCAGCGTTACTTTTGTGGCAGTTCCCAAATGATTTTTTCTCTCTATTTAACCTTTCTTAAGTGATTTACCATCATTTATTACAATAGTATCCTCTGTATTTTGTGTTTTTAAGTGAAAATCAGGTATTTTCCTATATTTAAAAAAAAAAAAAAAAATTAATAAAATAAAAAGTCAGATTAAGGTTGAGGGTGCTTATATCAAAAATAGAGAAAACTGAAGAAAAAGTTATTTTTTTTCCAGCAAAATATATAATTAACTCAACATAAACCAAGTGTGTCCATCCACTGTCATTGATCCAACTCCATGGGTTTTATTGGTGAATCCATGTTGTAGAAGATGACAATGTTTCTATGTTCACTACGAAGCCTCTGAACGTCCAAATGGGTCATATCTGATGACCATGAAAAGATGAATAACTGCATTTTACACCAATTATTTACATGTATTGATAGGATTACCTTTTAGATCAGTAGATGCTTTTTGTCAGTGGTGGATAATTGTATCTTTATGGGTTAACCCAATAATGTAATGTAACAGCCTAACCCTGACAGTTTATTTAAGTCAGATCTTTGGAGGATTCTGGTCTTACCAGTTTAAGAGGAGGCCTGGTGACAGTGTCATCAAAGTCCTACAGGTCAAACTTCCAGAACCTTCAGACAGAAACAAACAACAACACAAGCTTACATAGGTTGTACCTTTACTATTCATCTTATTCCCATTAGAAACACATCAGTGTGATAGGAAATGGGTTAAGGTCATAATAATTAAGGACAGGAGCCTCAGACTCCACTAAAAAGTCTGTCATATCTTCAACAATCCTCTTAGATGGATGCAGGTTTTCTGCTGAAGCCACCAAGGTTCAGCTGCCTTTGCAGAGTTAAAAACACAGGAGAGACCAGAACGTCTGTCTGCACGACTACACTGAACAATGTATGTATTATCATGAACATGAAAACTATGAAGGAGATCATACCTGGGTCTGATGAGACAACATGTGCCAACAGATCCACAGAGTCCGTTCATACATGAGGGTGTCAAACAACACCTGGGATGGTACTGAGATGTTTGTCTTTAGTTTCTTATTCAGAGGTGTAAGTGTGTCTGAAAATGTAAAAACAGACAAAACTTTCATGTACCCTGGGGGGTCGGTGGATGGGTTGTTCTCTAGGGACAAGTGAGGTGACTGAGTTCAGGTAAAAACTGAGTGAAATAATAAAGTTTTAAGATTATTTGATTTCATTAGAGCTTATTTATGTAATGAAATAAATCATATGAATCCTATTTAGCTGCCTGAATAAATCATTATTATGTCCATGTTTCAGTGGATTAAAAGTAAATACATTTACTAAAGTACACTTCCAGTAATTCCCACAGTTTTACTACTTTATACGGGAAGCATGAAAAGTTTTGGTTTCTAATGAAAAATGATCAAATTATCACGTAAACCAGACATAATAGGCATCAACAAAAACATTACATTACTAGTTGCAACATTAAGCTGATTGCCATGCATTGCAACTACCCTTTTAGTTTTAGTATTTTCCATTATATTTTGATGCAAAGTAATACTTCTGCTTTACAAACCTTACAAAACATGGCCCATTAGTAACATGATATTTCAACATTGTGGCCACACCTGGTTAGATCAGGTAAAATAGTCTTATTATTTTATGTAGTTTGATGGCGTTGCACCAAGAAGTTCTGCAGAATTTACCAAACTAATGCAATCTGTTAAAGAATTAAGGGTTTTACATACTTATTTGGACTGATATGCACCTTAAAAATCTCATACATGCCCTGTATATCCACATTTTAGAGCTGTGCAGTAATTCATTCTGCCCTGGTCTTAATAGGTGCACAGTATAACACATTTTAGAAAATACTTGCAAAATTATCCACTAAATATTTTGTGCCAATTTTCATATTATTCAAAAGTAGAGGTATGATGTGCAGTCATAAAGTGATGCTAATATAATCCGAACGTGCTCTTTGTAATGTCTAGAGGTGCTTGATGTTTAATGAATATAAACATTAATATTCCAGACTTTTAGAGTAGTTAAGAAAAGCCTGTGAAGCATGTTTATCATGGATGTGGAATGTGCTAAAAGCCTCTTCTGTGCAGAGACACCTCTGACCTCTGTTTGTGGCTCCGTTTCAGCCAAAGCCTCCAGTCACAGCAAACAAAGATGTCATGATACTGTATATACAAGTAAAGATAGTTGTAGTTTTCACTCAAAAACCCTCCCTGTGTTTAAAGATAAACCTTCTGTTACATCACAGTATGTCACCTCATCTCTGTATGTTCACATGTGTAGCAATGGGAGTGATCGGATACTAAATATTATTATTATTATCCCTAAAAAAGAAGCTGCAGTAGAGCTTCCATGAGCTGCTGGAAACCCTGTTTGTCACAGGAATAAAAAAAAAAAAAATAGAAATGTCTTTGTCTGGGAAACACGCCAATAGCCACAAATACAAGAAGCCAAAGTCACAGCTGTGTCCTGCAAAGGTTAAAGCAATCAGTGGTGAGTTAATGTGCTTTCACAAATATTTTACTTTGATATAGGTTTACATCACAAAATGACTGCATTAGTCTGTGTCAGGACATGTCAGCAGCTGCTGCTATTAAAGGAAACTTGTACATTTTTATAGTATTAAAACACTGGTCCGCTGCCAAATGAGCTCTGCTGTGGTAATCATTCCTCTGCAATGCCATTAGAAAAACACGTCATGATGCGTCAGAGAGCGAACATCACTGATCATCACTTTCACTCCTATTGACAAGGTCATCATTTGCACTGAAAGGGAAAATGAAGACAACACTGTTGCAAAAAAATAAATACGTCAGAGTTTATCTAAAGTTAACCCATAAAGATTCAAACAGCCACCGACGACCAAAACCTCCTACTGATCTAAAATGTTTAATAACTATTGATCCACTAATCCTATCAATACATGTAAATAATTGGTGTAAAATGCAGTTTGTCATCTTTTCATGGTCATCAGATATGACCCATTTGGACGTTCAGAAGCTCCGTAACATTGATTCACCAGTAAAACCCATGGAGTTGGATCAATGACAGCAGATGGACACACTTGGTTTATGTTGAATTAATTATATATTTTGCTTAAAAAGTCACTTTTTTCCGTTTTAAATGAATGGCCTAAGTAAATGGTGATAAATCACTTAAGAAAAGGTAAATATAGAGGAAAAAATATTTTGGATCTGCCACAACAGTAGCACTAGGTCTTTATGGGTTAATACAGGCTTCAGCAGTACAGGTACAGACCAACTTTATTTATCTCTTCGGGGGAAATTACTAAGCTAAAAAAACAGGTGGATGTGTGGAAAGTTGTGCTCTTTTTGCTAGAAATGATCATTCTTTTGGTTTCCCAGCTGAAACAATATAAAAATACTGTAGTTTTGGATCATCTGTTTGGTTTGTATTGAATGACACAGGATAAATATGCCATTTGTCCAGAGAAGAAGTAAGTTTCTGTTGACTTACACCAAAAGCACATGTAGTACAATGAGACAATAATTAAACTGAAGAATTGTGATTTCTGCTACAACAGGAACCTCAATCCATAGAGCCACCTCAACAGTAACAACAGCATGCCTTAAAATAATACATGTCTCACCCCTTATGTCCCCATGACATAAATAAAACCCAAGCAAACACACAAACCCTGCTATGTCCCCTGATATTTAAGATCGTCATGAATCCTGTGTACCGCGTGGGTCACATTTTGGCTGGCATTTGCATAGATGAATGACTTGTCCAGTCACTTTGTCTCTTCTGTGTACCGAGACTCTATTGTCACAACCAAAAGAGCCGAGTGTCTCCACAGACCTGCAGGCAACCAATCACGGGTCCAGCTCTCATTAGCAGGCGTCCATTGTGGGTGACAAGAAGAGATAATTACCTTTGACTGCATGAGCGCTTGCTCTTTCTTTCCCAGTGGCAACAATACTTGGCCTATCATAAAGACCTTGGACCAGTTTAGAGATTAAAAAAAAAAAACCCAGTGACTAAATCAGTTTCTTTTTCGATAGGGGACGTTTCTGTGTCCTGTGAGGAGCTTTGATTGTAATACCTAATGGTTATTGGACGTGAATAATCAGTTACAGTGGATATAAAAAGTCTACACACACCCTTGTTAAAATGCCAGGTTTTTGTGATGTAAAAAAATCAGACCAAGATAAATCATTTCAAAACTTTTTCCACCATTAATGTGACCTACAACCTCTACAACTCAAGTGAAAAACACACCGAGACCTTTTAGGGAGGGGAGGTAAAAATAAACAACTGAGATAATGTGGTTGTACGAGTGTGCACACCCTCTTATAACTGGAGATGTGTTCAGAATTAACCAATCCCATTTAAACTCCTGTTAAAAGGTAGTCAGCACACACCTGCCACCATTTTAAGTGCCTCTGATTAACACCAAATGCAGTTGGACTGTTCTCATAGGCTTTTCCTGACATTTTTGCAGTCACATCTGACAGTACACGCCATGGTCCGCAGAGAGCTTCCAAAGCATCAGTGGGATCTCACTGTTCAAAGGTATCAGTCAGGAGAAGGCTACAAAAGAATTTCCACGGTGTTGAATATACCATGGAACACAGAAAACATAGAAAATATGGCACAGCAGTGACATTAAAGAGGACTGGACATCCCTCCAAGACTGATGAAAAGACCAGAAGAAAACTGGTCAGGGAGGCTGTCAAGAGGCCAACGGCTACATTATAGGGGCTGCAGATATGTCTAGCATATACAAGGGTAATTCAAAAAGTTCTAAGACAAATAAAAAAAAACAAACTTTATTTTTGAAAGTAACAAAATTATTTTTCTACATAACATCCACCTACGTCAATACACTTCTACAAGCGATGTTTCCACCGAAAAATTCCTTCTTGATAGAATTTTGTTGAACTAGTTTGACTCAGTTTGAATTTATGGCATTTGTCTTAGAACTTTTTGAATTACCCTCGTACTTGTGGTGTCGTACATATGACAGCAATCTCACATTGTGTGGGCTATGGGGTAGGGTAGCAAGACGAAAGCATTATCTTGTAAAGAAAAGTACCCAAGCCCAGCAAAATTTTTTAAAAACACATTTTAAATCTCCTAAACGCATGTGGGAAAATGTGTTATGGTCGGATGAAACCAAGGTTGAAATGTTTTTGGCCATAATTCCAAAAGGTATATTTGGCGCAAACACAAGACTGCTCATCACCAAAAGAACCCCATATCTACAGTGAAGCATGGCGGTGGTCCCATGATGCTTTGGGGCTGTTTTTCTTCAGCTGGAACTGGGGCGTTAGACAAGGTGGAGGGAATTATGAACAGTTCCAAAGACCAGTCAGTGTTGGCACAAAACCTTCAGGCTTCGGCTGGAAAGATGAAGATGAAGAGGAACTTGGTCTATCAGCACGTCAGTGATCCAAAGCCCACATCCAAATCAACCGAAGAATGGCTTCACCAGAAGAAGATGAAGGTTTTGGAATGGCCCAGTCCAGAGTCCAGACCTGAATCTGATGGAACATCTGTGGGGTGATCTGAAGAGGGCTGTGCACAGGAGATGCCCTCGCAGTCTGACAGATTTGAAGCATTTTATAAAGAAGAGTGGGCAAATATGGCCACATCAAGATGTGCCACGCTGATAGACTCCTCCCCAATAAAAGCCAAAGGAGCTGCAACAAAGTATTAGTTTAAGGGTGTGCATATTTATGCAACCAGGTTATTGGAAGTTTTTTATTTTTAATTTTTCCCCTTAAAAGATTTCAGTTTGTTTTTCCATTGACTTGCACAGATTATAGGTTTCATTAATGGTGGAGAATGTTTTGAAATGATTTATCTTGGTCCGATTATTTTACATGACAAAAACCTGTGTAGACTTTCTCTATCCACTGCATGTACTGGAGTTACTTTCACATCGTTGTATTGCGTCCGCCTCGGCCACAATTTTTACAAAAATGGATTAACTCGTAGGATGTTTCTTAGCAATGCTTGTACCAGTTTTTCATCACTTTGTCTTGGATTGATCTCTGTCTGAAACCAATCCATGAAGCCGAAACTGTTACACAAAAGCCCATTACAGAGAAGGATGCTACCCTTCTCACTCTAACACACACACACACACACACACACACACAGTGCATAAACAGTACCCAGCCAGATTTAGAGTTAACAAGATGGGATGATGTGAATAAGGGGCTAGTGGGCATGCTTGGTGATTGACAGGCCGGGCCGCTGTCAGCTCCTCCAGGCAGGCATCAGCGAGCAGCAGTCCTGCTACTGTCAGAGCTCTGTTCTGGTCCACTGTGCCACACATACATATGCACATGGCCGAGCACACACAGATGCAAATGCGAGGACGGACACACACATAAGTGCACACATAGATACATGTGTACGCACACATACACGTGCACACATTCATTCCCTTTATCTTCATGTCATTCACACACACATCCGTGCTCTCGTGCACGCTCCGTCCCTGTGCTATGCCCCAGCTGTCAAAAGCCAGTTAAATAACGAGTCTGCTGCTCTTCTTCCCTCTTTGCATGGAGGCTGAGAAGCTGGATATTGCTTGTATGGAACAGTATATTTGTGCTTTTCTCCCAGTTGTATCACAGCGAATCCACATGGGGAATAGCCCCATGAGGCTCGGAGAATACCCAGGCATGGCTGTCCATCTCTGTTTAGATTGAGGCGTTGATAGAAAACCTTGCACTGCAGCTAACCTCTTACTTTAATGCACTTCCCCAGAAAAAAAAAACCCCCACAAATTATCATACGGTATTGTCCTACTTTATGTGCATTGGTCTCAAGTCTACTGTAAGGAGCTGCACAGTCGGGGCTGCTGATTTACAAAGAGTTCTTAATATGTTATAGTACAGCATAATTTATCTCAGACAGGTCTGCGGTCAGTGCTATTATAAACGTGACTGCCAGATGGCGGGACATTTATTATTCACATACATTTAAAGATATCCGACACCTCAACATGTTTTATGCATGTAGGTGTGTCACCACTGCAAAACTTGTACAGGCAGTTAAAATGGGAAGTACCTGGGATTGAGGGGGTTCCTGTGATTGACAACAGAAAGGAGGTGCAGTGCAGTTACTCCCATGAAGATCTTCATTCTGCTGTATATCATTCAATGGAGACACGAGGTTAGTGTTGTAACTGCAAAAGGAAATAGGAAAGGTATATGTTGCAGTTGTTTTGCAGAGATGCGTTAAAGATAATGAATGCCACATAGAAAGATTCACTCAAAAAATACTGTATCTTATTAGGCTCAAAAAGAGAAAAGAAAATATGTTATATTAACAGCATGTATTTAATGGTTAAGGACATATTTCACACAATTCACAGGGAACATCAGTATACAAACAATGCACTTAATGAATAAGTGACAACATGATGTAATACGATGAAAATAAAGTTATGAATAGATTTTGGAAGTTAACCCTTTATCGGCCAAGTGACTATTTTTGGTCATTTCCACATACATTACAAGACAGTGATAGCAACAGTTCTAAAATACATGTTCCTTTCACCTTACATGTGATTTTTCTGGCATTATTTTCTATTTGCTTTTTGGATGTTTTTTTTTTTTGCCACTGACGGGTAAGGAATCAAATATGGTAACTTCATTGACCTTGGTTTTGTACATAACAATAAAAAATTTTGAAAAATTTCACAAAAGTGATAAAGTCTTGTTAGGTCCTCCAATAACACACTAAGGTTGAAATCTTGAATTTCAGAGTATTTCTATGAGTGCCATATAAAGGGTTAATGAAGAATCAAATAATCACTTATAAAACCTTATAAAACATTGTATAAATTGTCCTTTTTGCTCTTACATAAATGCCAAAAGGATGGGGGTTAAAGTCAGGTGTCATCCTGACCTTTGCATTTAAGTCCATATGATTAATTTTTACATTCCAGATCACGTCCACTCATCGTTTGACTCTTCACACTCATCTGACCTCCAATCACAATCTTCGACATCTGTTTCCAAATACTGATAAGGCCATTTAACAGGCCGCTATTTTTATATTTTCCGTCTGATTGCAAAACTTCACTGGCTTTTTAGTCGTAATGACAGAATCTGCAAATATAATTACTGCTGCAAGAAAACCAACCAGAGATAGCGGGGAGAAGCTGTCATCTGCTATTGTTTTCCAGTCCATGTCCTCCAACTGAACTTCACCGACCGACAGTTTAATTGGTTTCAGGGAATCGAGTGTGAAGAGGAGTCATGACCTTGATCTTTCTCCCTGATAAATGTTTTATTTGTATTTTTTTAAACAACTACATGCAAATATGGGGAGTGAGTGTGTATGTGTGTTCGAGTTTTGAGTGTGAGGTAAACAGATACAGATTGTCTCATTTTATTGTGTGTTTAGTGGCTGATTACAGGCCTAATTAAATACAGTGTTAGTGAGTTCAGAGGCAAACAGAGGAGACACTGACCCTGCGACTTCTAATGCACCCCGGGGATCATCTGAACAAAGAGTAGATGCACACAGGCTGATAGAGAACATGCATTCAGAGACTTTGAACAAACAAGCATCATCAGACCTTTTTATCACCACAACCTGTCCTTAATTCACTCTTCACCTTGCATGATAAATATTAATAAGAGGGCAGGGGAAAATTAAGCAAAACTAAACATTATCCCATGATACTGACGGCTTAAGTTCACACCTGCAAGCTAAAAAGCCCAGCGCTGCAAACACTCAGTACTGCAGCAGCACGAGGAGAAGATGTCACAACCTTGCAGTGTAACCCAAACTAAGTGTCCCGAAAGTACAAACTAAATCTGAAAGTGACAGTTGGAGAGTAGAAAAACAGATGTGAGTGCATCAAAAAGTGGAATCTCTGTGATTATGAGCCAGTCCCCATTAGTGTCTTTGCCTCTGTCAGTAATACTTTTAACAGATTTAATATCACATGTGTGGGGAGTGACTGTTGGGGTGAATTTACAGCTGCTTTCACACTGTGGATGAATGTAAAGTGAATTTGTTGTAGAACATCACTGGTCAGCTCTTAACTATTTGATTTTATTGTTTCATTTATAGCATTGTTTTAGTTTTATGTAGATATTATTTATTGTTTTAAGTGTATTTTCTTTTATTTGGTTTTACTGGTTTTTGTTACTTCATTGAGGACTGACAGAGCTAAATGGAGAATATTTGTTTTATTGTTTTTACGATTCTATGTGCAGCGCTTCGGAAACGTTCTTGTTGTTTAAATGTGCTATATAAATAAAGTGGATTGGATTGGATTTAAATTCCATTAGAGATAATTAGAGCCTAGTGTTGGTGCATTAATACTAACTCATCAAATGGCCTTTTTGCAGTCTTCCAACTGTAAAATGTGCTGGAAATGCAGGTTTTTTCTGTTACAAATATAGCTGCTTCTACATAATTGAGTGACACATCACTCTAGCTGCCCATTGTCAACTAAAATAATCAGAGTTAAAGATAAAAGTATCGCCAGAAACAATAAGCTTGGTAACTTAAAGGTTATGTTTTTGGTATTTTATCATAATGTGCTTTACGGCCATGAAAAGATATATTTTGTGCATGTTAGGTTTGTTACCATGACATTAAGGCTGGAACATGATAATTAGCAATAAATTGCCTTGTTAAAAGATGAAAGTTTATATCTAAGGGTAATATCAAAAACAGCCAGAATTTAATGAACTGGAAAAAGAGACTGGATTAATTGTTAATTGAGCTCTTTAGGGAAAATTCTCACTCTAAACCTGGCACATGCCAAGTTTCTGTAAACGTATCCTCTGTTTGGCAGCTATTTTTACTGAAAAGAAGCAACAAAACCTATTAAATGCAAAAAAGCTGATGGGTAAGTCAGATGTGAAGCATAATCTCTGCGTCTGTAAATATGTCTGAAACACAACAGAAACAATGAACCGATCCAGAGCAGGTTGTGGTTGAATTAATTAAATAGTAGTTAAATAAAACAAATCAGCTGTGAAATAATAACCTTCTACTGCTCTAGAAGCTATACAACGATATGAAATATACATTCTGATAATATAAAACTTTAATTATCCTTAAGGGTGTTTTTGCAGATTTAAAAGGGTTAGAATAGAGGCAACAAATGCAGTATATGGCAGAATATTCTAATATGATGAATGGGAATTGCATAAACACGTTAAAGAGGTTTAATTAGAAATATGTGACTGAGAATTTGACAGAAAAAGTAGGGATTATTTCATTATGTAGGAGTACAAAGTGCATTATTCAGTTTGGACTTTACATGACCCTGAAACATATTCAACGTAAACTGCAGGGACTTTACATGCGATTCACATTAATACGTCCAGAGTTAGAAATGAAGATGTGTGCTGTAAAAACACTTAGTTGTGGTTCAGTCACAGTAGATGGTTACGTTCAGATGCAGCCTGTGCTTTGGAGGTGATAAAATGATAAAATGTGAACAGTGAGAGTGCAGAGAACAAGTGCACGGAGGAAATAGTTAAAAATGAGCCAAAATTTCACTGCAGAGGCCAAACCTTTGATTTCCATTTAGCTCGTGTTCCTCCTGAGGTCTGTGAAGGCTATTTCACATGCAAACCCCCTCCGCAACCGACCCCCCAACCCCCCTCTTTATTCCCCAACCCTCTCATCCCCTCTCCACCCCATTGGTGCCAACAATACCCCTCTCACCGCACCGCCCCTCTCTCAACAGGCTTCTGTGGAATTTATTCAAATATTTTGACATTTCGCCTCCCCTCACTTCCCGAGCAGAAATGATTTGTGACAGCTGGAGATGGGCTCGGTCGAAGGAGCTTCCTCCAACACCCTGCTTTCTTTTTCCCCCCGTCCTTCTTTGTAGAAAGGCCGATTTTTCTCTTTCGACTCCCATCTTTTTTTCCCTCCTCCTTTATTCACCGCCGCTCCTCCTGTCAGCTGGCGAAGGCCTTGAAAGCTCCTCTTCCAGTTTTTTCATGTGACTCCACGGTGTGATAGACAAACTGGGTGATATTCCTCTATTTGTTGATATTTTGTGCTTGCTGTCTTTTTTGTGCCTTTTGCTCAGTGCCCACCTGCTGTTTGATCCTGTGCTGACACCATGTATTGGCAGCTCAGAGGGTAATCCTATGAAACAGAGTCCTCTAAAGCGGTGCAACAGTGCAACAAAATGACGCCTTTTTCCCAGTATTAATTGCACAGTCCATATTGGCTGATCACCAGCAGAAGGGTGTGCAGGCAGTACAGTAAAACTGAACTCACCAACACTTTCAAGGTGCCTTATTTTACTTCATGCATTCCAATAGGTGATAAACTGATAGAGCATCAAAATGAGGAAGTGGTGCATCAGACGCCGCCTGTGACAGCGGTGTGAGGACTACAGCGCACTACGCTGACAACAAAGACTCCATTTGAATAATGCTGCTCATTAGTTGGGGGACAGGGCCTTTTTCTGTTGGCGCCTGTCCCTGGTCACTTTGCACCGCTGCGATAGACAAACACACACACTCAACACCAAGGTTGTCATCCATCACCGCACTGAGAGAAAGGTACGAGCCGCAGAAGACAAATGCGTCTTTCTCCTTTTTATTTCCTCTGCAATGATTAGACATTTTCTCCGGTGGAGCATCACAGCATCTGCATACAGAGAATAAAGCGATGCCAGCTCCCTCATACTGTACATGGAGAAATCTGAAAGGAGCCATTGAAGAAAGATCTGAAAATGCAGAAGAGACCTGAGCGGCTGGAAAACATCAGCACAGTGAACATTAATGAACGTGATGACTCACCAGCAGTCAACAGACAAAAATACTCACGGCGAGGAAGGGTTGGCATCCAAATATGTTTCTTGTGGGTGGCAGCCAAATAGTGGACTCTCAATTAGAGTCTCTCTGCTCCCTGAGCTTTTCTTCTCTTTGCCATATTTAACCACTGGGGATGTGAATGTATGTCAACACTACAGGCAGCAGCTTCTCAGATCAGACTGATCCATCGACATGAGCGTACCAGAGTAGATCTCAACAATTTAAACAATTTAATTATCCAAGAGTTAATCTGTTATGCAAATAAAATTGTCAAAATAATTCAATTTAAAAAGAATACAGAAATGCCATTGTTTGAACAGACCTGAGAAAAATCCAACTGTAGCTCGATAAAAGGAGAGAATCAGTCATCTGCCAAGGACAGCCGGAGCTAATAAGTGTGTAACATGATAGAAAAGAAAATTAGTTCATAGCTGTCATCTTCTTGATGAAGAGGCAATCAAAATCAAAGTGAATCATTCCATGAGGAGGATTGTGTTTTGGAATTCAAACGGGCAATGCTTCAATATGACAAATCAGCCGGTGTGGTGCATGTTGATTGATTCCATCCATGAAAACCTAATAGATTTAGCCCTCTGTGAATTTGGCTCTCATTAACCTCGCAGCGTTTTCATATGAGAATGTATTGGAGCCATTTTATCCACCACTCAAAGGCAATTCACTGGGTGATAAATCCTTTGGCTTATCTGGCTGCAGGTGACAGCACAGCAGAGCACTGAGGCTGGCTGGGGCACAAACACACAGAAACACACTGCAAAATGCATGGACGCACACAGATTCACAGTCCTCCTGCACACATAAACACACACGGCCACGTTCTTTTAAGACTCACACACACAGTTTCTTGAAGGGGTCGCCATGGTGATCCTTGAGCGGAAAAAACCTTGTGATCCGACCGGAACCAAAGACATGCCCCTCGACCCAAGCGACCAGCCACAACAGAAAAATCTTCCTCTCGGCTCCTTGAAAAGAAGAAGAAGAAGAAGGGGGGAAAAAAACAGAATTCAATTACACAGTCGAAACCCACTCCTTGCCCTCCGGGAGTGATATCAGCACCATTTAAAAGTCTGATTACTCACAAAACCAATAACATTTTGACTCCTTGGTAATGGACCAGTAGATTAGAAAATTTAGATTACATTTAACTGCCTGTAGATTCTCATTAAAACGCCACCAACTAGTTAGAAACAATAGGTAATTAAGAGTGTAATGAAGCGCAGTACCGTTAGCACACGTCGGCTGTATGCTACTCTAGTGGGACCCAGCCTTACTTTGCACTTATCCTGCAGCAAAGCCATACCAGCGTCTCATTTGGGCAATACGACATATTTAATTAGATTAATGAATTTCAGTGGAGTCTCCGCAGGGATGGTTGTGCTCCTTGCGGTGACAGTATAACAACAGATTATATATTAGGGGAGGCCTAGCGAGCTGCAGGCAGGCCGGGACAGGTTGGTCCCTCGACATGTGACAGTTTGGGTGGAACCTGTCTCAGGTTCACTCCTGCTAAATTGTCAAATGCAAATGATCACAAGCAAATGTGCTGCGCGATTAAACACAAACTCTTATCCAAAACTCCAGATTTGATTTAGCAAAGTGAGCAATATTGAATTAAACATGATTGATTGTAACGCTGGAAGAACACAAACGGAGGCGAGAAAGCCCAAGGTGATAAATGGGTCTGTGCCCATGTTTGGCTTTAAGCTAGTCTCTTTGGCTCAGGCTGGCCACAAGTAAATGTTTCTGCGCAGAGTGAAGACCAAAGAGCCTCCGAGGCTGACACCGGCTCACTCCAAATACTTTAAAAGTGCAAACTGCAGCTGCCACAGCAACGTACTTTCATTAAGTTTTGTGAAATGAGGTAGTGTCTGAATTGTAGATCAGATGCAGAGTTAACCACCACTGCACCATAACCCCTGTCCCACTCTGAACAGATTATATTCTTGGTTTAGTTACACATCTACGTTTCTGAGGATTTGATAGGTGATGACAGAAAAGACCTTAGAAAAGACTAGGAATAGAACATCCCAGGTGACTGCACACTTTAGGGCGATGATAGTTTAGCAGGTTTAGTCTTAAATGTATTGATTTGCCTCATTTGTGATAACAATGATTTCAATTTAGGTTTAAATGAAGCTTAAACTTTTGCTCTCTTTGTTTGGAGTGTGTAGAGTAGTTACATTAGTGAATAAGCTGGCTAAGTGTGTAAGCATGCTAAACCCCTTATCGGTCATATACTTTATTATTATACTGTATATACGTACCAAACTTATCACTCACTGCAAAAAAGGGGTGTCTAAAAACAAGATAAAAACACTAATTCTGATGAAAAAGGTACTCAAAACAAGTAAAATTATCTGTTCATGCGGCAAGATAATTTCACTCGACAAGATTCTTGAATTAAGATTGTTAAATCTAGAAATAAGTATGTGTACAGATGTATGAACACTTAGAATAAGAAATTAGTTCTTAAAACACGATAAATTATCTAACGCCTTTTGAATCTAAGTTTCTTTCATCTTATAAGAACCTAATAATTTGCAGTGTGAACTCATGCTTCCCAGTCGAACTTATTTTCAGCAGTATAACACTGCCCTCTGTAGGCCTGGATCCTAACTGCACCACATTTGTCTACAGCACTGAGACTCCCATTCCAGGTATAAACCCTCTCTTGTTGTTTTCACAGCGCTCTACAGATCTACATTTCAACACACAGAGAACAGCATTTTGTCGAGAAGCTTTTTAGCAATATTTTCCTCGGATGAGCTTTGTTGTACTGGAAGTGACGGCGCAGTATAACTTTTGCACTGATTTCAGTGACAGGCACAGATGTTGCACTCACTATGTGTATATACACAAACTGTAAGTGAATCACAAGGGGGATATGTCAAGAAAACACACACACACACACAGCTCCAACCTGGCAAGGTGTTTGTGCTTGTAAACACTTGAATAATTGAGCCAGATTCACACGCACCGTCTTTCCAAAAGGAGTCATGGAGGAGGTGGAGGAGGAGGAAGAAGGGGAGCAGATGGCCCAGTGCAGATAGACTCAGAGACTGGGAGCGAGGACTGTTCTCTGAAGGACGAGGTCTTGTATTGTTGTGGCTGCGAGGGCCGCTCTGTCACACAGCGTACCAGGGGTCCCCAAAGAGCCAGGGTCTTATGGTGTCAGTGCCCCCCTCCCCCAGTCCTCATCCCCAGCTCTGGCCTATTGTCATTCCTGTTTTTTAATTTCTCAAACGCAATCAAGTGTGACACAAACTGTTTACCTAGCGTGTCTGCCACAAACCAGGAAGAGAAAGGAAGGGGGGAAAAAAAACAGACACACAAGCCAGGATCTCGGCACAAAATAATCCTCCATAATACCAGAGAGTT
>JAPQRQ010000009.1:29595018-29634593 GCA_037367365.1 Apogon talboti
TTGGACGTTCAGAGGCTCTGTAGTTACCATGGAAACACCGTCATCTTCTACAACATTGATTCACCAGTAAAACCCATCGAGTTGGATCAGTGACAGTGGATGGACACACTGGGTTTATGTTCAGTTAATGAGAGATTTTGCTGAAAAACCTACTTTTTCATCAGTTGTCTGTTTTGATATAATAATCTTAGAATTTACTCTGAGCTTTTAAAAACATCTACATGATCAGTAAATTAAATATAGGAAAATATTTGATTTTTACTGAAAAATGGTGACGATAAAATAATAGTGATAAATCACATTCATTTAGAAGTCACCACATATATATATATACGTAGCTGTAGGTCTTTAAGGGTTAAATGTATAAAATAAAATAACATGACGTGGCTAAAGTGGACGTCTGGTTCTGCAGCTTTAATATCATGGTGAACATTGGCATCAGTAATGTTAACATAAATAAAATATACACTGTAATGCACCATCCTCTATACAGTTGACTTCAGAATCACTGTATCTGTATTTAGGCTGAAGTTCACCGGCACTTAAACTGTACCTGAAGCAGAGCCAGGCCTGGTTTGACCTTCTTTCTCCCCTTCGGTCAGATTCTGCTGGAGCCGGCGGTGATCCAGGACGTCCTGTCTGCAGGCAGCCACCTTCAGCTGCTGGAGCTCCTTGGCCTCTGCTCCCACTACCTCATCCAGGTACGTGGACAATAGCCGAGCACTGCACAGATCCCAGGAGGTTAATGGAAATCCTGCAAGATCATATTAGGGTTTAGAGAAGTGTGTTGTGTTCCACTCAGGGAATATTAAGGAGCATTTACAAAACAGGCATGTAGCGCGAAGTGGAGGAGCTCACGTGTGGTGTCACACATTTCCTATAGAAGGTTTTAACAAAATACAGATATACACTACATGGACAAAAGTATTGAACTTAAATTGGTATCTTTGAGTCCAAAATGCCTCAGAGATGGATTTTACTTAATTTCTTCAACATTGATTTTCTTTTTTGTATATCCATGACTATGATTTTAAATGTTCTGCCTGTAAATTAAACTAACCATATTCACATCTCACTGAGAAAGAAAAATCTCCCATTAAACTTTAAGGAAATATTGATGTTTATATCTCCAATCAACATGAACTGGACATCTTACGAGCTGTAGCCATGACCTGTCCCAATATTTTTGTCCATATAGTTTATAAACATACATTTGAGATCACATTGGACTGAATGAACTAAAATGAGTGACACCCCTGCTTTTCATCATTTTATTTTGGCGTTAACCTTCATTTCTGCAAGTGTTTAACAACAGCAAACACTGATGCTGGTTGTGTCTGGAGAACCTGTAATTAAGTCATAGCGCTGCAACTTTCCTCCCCGGAGGGAAGCGGAAGGTCGGAGTCAGCAGCAGAAGCCTATCGAGCTGCTGTGTTTTCAATCTTTTGCTCAAGGACACTTCGGCGGGGTAAAATCCTGTCAGCTAAGGTGTCCGAGCCCAGACTAGATGTCTGCAGAAGAACTAGGCCACCCTGCTGCTTATTTGGTGTATTTTATCACTGAGACCAAGACGGATCAGTTGGAATGGTGGCACAGGCAGCCGGCTGTCCTCCGGGTTTACGCCAGAAGCTGCAGCAGCGAAAAAGCAAATCAGGTTAAGGTTGTTACAGGGCAGATTTCCTGAAGCTGTCTGATGGTTTAGATGTTGCAGCTTCACCTTTTCAGAACATTCATTTTATGATGCTCTTATTACATCATTACATCGTTATATATTATATTTATTGCTATTTTTATTTACATTTTAATCCCTTGCTTGGTGTTCTCAAATCCCCTCACCCAGACTGTAATCTGTTCATACAGTATTTTTCAATCAGTCTGAAGAGTGACAGCACAACCTGAGCTCATGTCTGCCACCTGGTGGTAGATCTGGTGTTTCTCTAGTGGTCCGCATTCATGACCCCATGTCTCTAAGAACTAGGGCTGTGCAATACATCAAACTGGACTGATTTGATTTCTGAAATTTGCAAAAAAAAGGATAAATTGCTAAATCAAGATTATTCCCCTGGAGAGCTTTCTTGCTGAACAAATAATCCAAATGCAACCTATTAGTTTCTTGAAAAATATTCATTCTGAATGTGTGAATGTGTTTCTCCTTTCATACATGGCTTATAGTTTTAGTTAAGGAGTATTTTGAGTTATGATTTGTTTTTAGTTCAGGTAGCCAAAAAACAATCTGTAAATCATTCATGACACTGAAAAAAAAGAGATTTTATCTTTTGGCCATGTCATCCACCTCTGTGACTAAGTCCTGAAACAAGATTAGAAGAATAAAAATGGCAAAATTATTTTTTTCATCTCTTAACCTGTTAACATGCAGAACACTCAAAGGTCTAATCTATCCATTTGTAAAGGTAAAGGTGATTGATTACCACTATTCTTGTCACCAATATTAGCTGTAAAAGTCAACTATTTGTGCCTGTGAGTCACATTGTTTATGTGCAGAATTCAGTCAGTTGAAGATAAATGTGATCAATACAGAGCCGGCTGCGTGTGGAAATCCTTTAGAACTTAATTTTAATGAGACATTTTGTCTTGTTGCTCCTCTGTTGTTGTTAATGAAGACTTATTTTTATGTTTTAATCTTTATTCAGGTGATTTTCCACTTGCTGTATTCATAACATAAAGTTCTATTTATGTAAATCACTTTATTTTAAGTGTAAAACTCTAATATTGTGATTTCCAGTGCTCATTAACAGAAGAAACAATTGAAATGCTCCTTTCTGATGAAGGGCTGGGGTGTCTTTCCTGCAGCAGCCACAAGATGGCAGTCTTATTCCACTATACAGATATTATTGTATTTTATTTATGTCTTTCACCCTTCTTTTTCTGTATTAATTTGTCACCAATTTTTTTTTTTTACTATTTTGTAATTCTGTCTTTTAATGTATACAATTAACACATGTGTGTAGTCACATACAATGACAATTTAAATTCATGCCTAGAAATAACAAAATCTCCTCCAATTTGTAAACATTAGATCTCACAACAAGCCTTTGAGCTAAAGATGATGGTTTATCTGTGTGTTTGTTCATGTGCTGCTTCCAGGAGCTGAGCAGTGTGAATTACCTGGAGCTGTACCGGGTGGCTGACCTGTTCCACCTCCCCGCCTTAGAGGAGGCTGTGGTGGGCTTCCTGGTCGAGCATCTGTCTGAGCTGAGCCAAAGCCGGCAGGATGAGGCCCTGCAGCTGCCCTACCGCCTCCTCCGGGAGGTACTGAAGAGTGACCGGCTCACCTCCCTCAGCGAGGAGGAGATATGGAAGGTACTGAACGACACCGCGGGAGGAGTTGAGGTTTTAAATTGCAGCTTTACGGGAATATTTTTTTTTGGAGGGGGGAGACGGCAAACTAGCAGTACATGCAAATAATGAGGTAGAATGTGAGGCAGTTTGTCATGTTTTCATGGTCGTCAGATACGTTCAGAGGCTCCGTGGTGACCGTGGAAACACTGCCATCTTCTGCAACATTTATTCACCAGTAAAACCCATGGAAATTGATAAACGACAGTGGGTTTAGACACCAGTCTTATATCCAGTTGATGACATATTTTGACTTTTGCTCCAGTTTTCTCTGTTCCTCTTCTTGTTCAGTGCATAGTTTTAACCACATCCTCTACCAGCAAGCTACAGCGACATACATAATCTACTGACTGAAAATGGTCGAAATAGATGAAATGACTCCTTTTCCTCTATCTGCTCAGCGTCCACGTTGTAATCAGCAGAACAAGAATAACATTACACATCTTCCTAGAGGGATTCCCAAGAGCTTCAGGCATCCCCTTCTATCTGCCATTCACAAACCAGACCAGTTTAATGGGGATTTGATGTTGGGGACTGCTGCTCCTTAAGAGGAAATGTATGTGAGGAAGGAGTTTGTGATACTTTCTGGCTTTTTCTGAGTTAGTTAAACTGAAGGAAACAGGAGCCTCCATCAAAACAACAGCCCATTCATTGGATTAATTAGTTTATTGTCATCTATTAAATCAATTATCAGATATTTTGATAATCAGGTAATCAGGCTGAATTACACAGAATATTGAGTATCTTTGGGTTAAGATAATATTTTGGTGAAAAAAAAAAAAAAAAAAGGGCGTGAGAAACTAGCACCTCTGCTTACAAATTTGTGCAAATTGCACCCTGGCACCAAACCAGTCAGCATATATAACACACATGTAGAAATCCATGACACAAAAAGCAGCGCACATAGCAAACAGGCAGACTAATAACCAACAAATTAAACTCCGCCATCTGCAACTCATATGCTGTTTGTTCATATTAATGAGGATATGAAGTAGGAAAGGAGTGAGTTTGAGTTAGTGTGAAAGTGTGTGATAGACTCCTGTGTCAGTCCGTGCATCCGTGTGTGTGTGTGTGTGTGAGAGGAGATTGTGGAGTAAAAAGCGGCGGTGCAGGGTGGGGTTTTGACTGTTCATTTGCACCAATCAGCCTCCTCCCCCTTCCTCAGACTCTCTCTCTCCCGTGCTCTTTCTGTGTCTTTCTCCCCTTCTTCTCTCTGATTAGGCCCACCGCGGCTCCATCAGGGCCCCAATCCCCCAGCTGTCACTCGGCCGCCCGTCTGATTGAAAACAATCAGGCCTCTGATGGCACAATTACCCTGACCCTTTAGCCAGCCGCCGCCGCCATAATCAGCCTCTGATTAGGCTGCTTTGGGCCTCCTTCACTTCACCCAGAAGGTTAATTTGGCCATCAGACGGAAGCGAACGGCAAACGTCGTCCGAAAAATGTGGGGGTGGAGGGGGAGTGGGCACGCCAATACCAGACCGATATAGCTTAGCCGTCAATCATCGTCACTCTGAGTTTTCTTAGACTCTCTCACGCTCTGGAAATCACATTTTCTCCGTCTTTGTTTTTTTTTTTTTCCCCCCTCTCTCTTCTTTCTTGCCATCCTCTGCGCTGCCTTTCTGTCGCTCTTCCCCCTCCTCCCTATCTCCCTTCTCCGTTCTTTCTTTTGTGGTCTCTCCCTCTCTCCTTTCCGCACACATACACTCACACTTTCTCTTTCAGTGCAGAGGGGAAGGAGGGAGAAGGAGTTGATTTATTCTGTGCCCTGAGGAAGTTGTGTGATGCAGCGTGACCTTCACAGTCAGCTGCCGTAGTGCGCGCACGCACGCACGCACACACATGCACGCTGTCACTTCAGAGCTACGAGGAGGCGAAGGGAGGCGGGGGGGGGGAGCGATGGAGAGAGGGAGGCAGAGACAGGAGAGTGGCACAGATACAACAGAAAGCAGGAATCCTGACTTGCATGTTTGTTGCATATTTACACCTTTGGAGCGGATTAGAGGAGAAATAAAGGAAAGGAACAACGGCTTTGTTTTGGTTAGGAAACAACATAAGCAACGACTATTTATCACACTCCGTCAACTGTGTGAATTCTTTTAGATTTCCTGATCGTCATTTCCTAAAAGCAAACTATCACCTGTTAAGTTGCCGGCATTGTACAAGTTCTCTGCCTCTGTACGGATTACGGAGCTTTCCTGCTAATCGTATCTGTGATCTCCAGTCATCTCGCCCACATTCACACCCTGTTGCAGTTAAATAACCTTCCTCCACTGCTCTCCAGTTCAATTAAATCCCTTCCCTGCTCCCTGGTTTGCCTGCATTAAACAAAGGAGTGTGCCTGTGGATATTTACAGTCTGCATATTGAATACTCCTGATTCATAAACGCTTGCATGTATGGATGTCCTGGCCCGCTCCGGTCCTGCCGTAGTAGTCTGGATTTGGATTGTTTTCATCCTCTTATTTGTACTGACGTGTTGCATTTTATATTTTGTCTTTTTACCTTAATTACAGCCCATATTTGTTTTTCTCACAGGTTCCGTTACCATCACATTACCGTCTGAGAATCCTGCTTTTGTCGTTTGTCATGTGTGTAATGTGTTCTTTAGAGGCGCTATATGAATCAGCCTTGTGTTATTAACGTATCTGTCCAGGAGCAGCTCTAATCAGCAGTCTTATAATAATTGTCTAAACTTGTTCTTGTGTTTCTCTGTCTCCAGTTGGTCGTTCTGTGGCTGGAACACGACTGTCGCTACCAGTACACTGAGGATCTGCTTCAACACGTGCGCTACGGCCTGATGGACGTCCCCACGCTGCACCACCTTGCCCGTAACCACCCGCTGGTCCAGTCCAGCCCCACCGCCGCCTCCCTGGTGGAGGAGGCTCTGGACTACCACCACGCCACCTTCGCCCAGCCGCTCCGCCAGTCAGCCCGCACCAGGCCTCGCTTCCAGTCCCTCACCCTGTACATCGCCGGCGGGAGGAAGCGGGAGGTGAGCAGGGTCAGGGAGCTGCGCTATTTCAACCCAGCGGCTCAGGAGCACGTGCGAGTGGCGGGCGGGTCGAACTGGAGCGAGCTGGCGCCCATGCCCACCGGACGCAGCCACCACTGCGTGGCGGTAATGGGGAACTTCCTGTTTGTTGTGGGTGGGGAGGTGGAGCACGCCACCGGGAGGACGTGCGCTGTAAGGACTGCCTGTCGGTACGACCCCCGCGGGAACCGGTGGACTGAAATTGCCCCGATGAAAGTCTGCAGAGAACACTTTGTCCTGGGAGCTCTGGGTCAGTACCTGTACGCTGTCGGGGGGAGGAACGAGCTGAGGCAAGTGCTGCCGTCTGTGGAGCGCTACTGTCCCAAGAGGAACAAGTGGATGTTTGTCCAGGCCTTCGACCGCTCACTGTCCTGCCACGCCGGCTGTGTGGCTGACAACCTGCTCTGGGTCTCAGGTAAATGCACAGTCACACATGCACAGAACACCTGCCTGGACACGTCTCCCAGAATGCACTGCTTCATGTCCAAAAACTGCAGAGGGCTTCTTTTATTAACCCATACAGACCCAGTGCTACTTTTGTCCCAGTTCCCAAATGAAGTCTTCTCTCTAGTTAACCTTTCTTAAGTGGCTTATCGGTATTTTGCATTTTTCACTGTAAATCATGTATTTTCTTATATTTGATTTAGATGTTCATGAAAACTTACAGTTAATTCAAAGATTATATCAAAACAGAGAAAACTGAAGAAAAAGTGACTTTTTCAGTCATGTATATCATTACCTGAACACAAACCCAGTGTGTCCATCCACTGTCACTGATCCAACTCCATGGGTTTTACTGGTGAATCAATGTTATAGAAGATGACGCTGTTTCCACGGTAACTACGGAGCGTCTGAACATCCAAATGGGTCATATCTGATAACCATGAAAAGATGACAAACTGCATTTTACAAAAATTATTTACATGTATTGATAGGATTAGTGGATCAACAGGTATTAAACAGTGTACATCAGTAGATGGTATTGGTCAACGCCTGAGGCTTGGGTCTTTATGGGTTAAATCAGTTCTTGGGATGCACCGATATATCAACCTCACATCGGTATCAGCCAGTATCAGTACCATCATATCAGATGTCTTTTCATTGATAGCGATGTCTTGTTATATTAAAGGTTTTTTCATAAACATGTATGTTTTAATCTGTGTTCACTCATTTTCCTCCTTATATTATTCTTGAACGGAGAAACTGTAACACACAATAATTTCCCTCTGGGATTAATAAGGTATTCTGATCTGTGTTACAGGTGGAGTGACAAATACAGCTCAGTACCAGAACCGTCTGATGGTGTACGACCCAGAACAGGTAACTATGGGGCTGAAGGATTTGAATGGGGCTTCACTGAAAAGCATCATCTATACCAGTGGTTTTCAAAGTGGGGGGCCCCCAGGGGGCGCTAAGGGGCCTCAGAAAATGGGAGGAAAGATGAGAAAAAAAATGCAAAACAAAACATTTTAGTGTGATTATACAGTGTGGAAACATGTTAGTTAGTAATATTCTTATGCTAAACAAATGTAATAATCATTGCATAGTGAATAAAAGTAAGAAAACACATTAAAAGTCAGTGTTTCTTGAAATATTTTGTAGTATTGTCGATGGGTTTGCAAAGGGGGGGCCTCAGCCAGAAGCTAGTGCTGTTTGGGGGGCCTTGGCATGGAAAAGTTTAGGAACCCCTGCTCTATAAAGCCTTATAGTGATGAGGCACTGATGAATTTAACAACTCTGTTTGAATTATCAAACCACTGGAACATTTATAGCGACCACAGTATTAATGAGGATTAATTTATTGATGCATTTAGAAAATAATTATTCTTGATTAAGTAAACCCGTAAGTTCCGATTTACTTTGATAGAGATGGGAAGTGACTGGGGACGCACCAATCGTATAATTCTGGGCTGATGCCTATATCGACGTTACTTATTTTGTTTTTGTCGTTATTTATCTCCTCTTAACAAAGAATAAATTCTAGATATAAAAATAGTTCCTATTTTAAAGTATTTCAGTCCTTCATCACATTATGTATGAGTGAACACAGATTAAAACGTACACATTTATGAAAAAACCTGTAATATCACAAGACATGAATATGTCGCTGATACTGATGTGCAGTTGATAGATCGGTGCATCTCAAGAAGGGACTCAATATAAAAGGCCCAATACAAAAGGTCGAACCTGACAACATGTATAAATAATTACTGACATTTATTAACTGTTCTTCTAAAGGATAAAGGTGAGTTACTACTATTACACTTGTAATTATTAACTAGTATCAGATTAATTCTCTATAGCCTTAATTAGTTGTTTGTTAACCATACATAAATTCATTAATCACTGGTCAGATTCTACGTTCTTTATTAGAAAGTGCTGGCGTTACTGTTATTTATTCCCATCCTTTGGCTTTCAGTCCCATTTAGTCAATATTTAGGTTCCACTTGGTCACATTATGACTTCTAAAGCGATTTGACTTTATTTTATACGAATTAAAGCTGACCCGGCTCGACTTTGAGCGGAAGGTCTGCTTTATTTCTTCTTCTAAGTAATATTAGTGTTTGGAGGCCGCAGGAGGGACGGCAGCCTTTTGTAACATTTTGCACTTAAACTGCATTAATATGTGACAATAATGGAACTCAGGGAAATTAATGTAGACCTTCTGTTCACTGTGATGGATTACACAACAGGCAGGTGTCAAGAGTCTGCTAATTGATTTTCATACCATATGGAAATTAATGGAAACCAATGGCATCTTCAAAAAACAGGGGAAAGTGTGCGAGAATTTCAGCTTTGGAATACGACCGTTTTATCTCCAGTGGGTCATAAATACCAAGTGGAGGAAGACTGTATGTTTCGGATTGTTTTCACACGTCCTATCCGTGCACTGCACAAAGCATGTGCGTTTGCATTCGTCACTACAGCGGAATGCAGTTCAGGTTTCTGTTTGTGTATGTATATGAGCCAGCTGCTAAAGATGCTCGGATCTTGTTAAGGCTGTATATAATGTGGGGGAGTGCAGTGTGTGTGTATAGAGTGTATATGTGTAAGGTGTATATCCATATGGGTCTGTGTTTGTACACGTCGGCGTGGAAGCGAGGGAACGAAGAAGCGAGCGAAAAAAGAGAGAGAGAGAGTCTCATTTGTATTCACCACGAATCTACATTCACCTGCCAGAGCAACAGCAACCCCCCACCCACTCTACCCTCAACAGATGGCCACCCGTCAGCTCCCAGCAGACGCACACACATACATACACACTCTGATTCTTTGCCTCAATCAAGCGCTCGCACACATACACACTCTGACACAGAATAAGCTTCGACACACTTAGTGAAATGAGCAGGGATCCTCAGTGTAAAATGGAGTGGCTGAAACATATGATTAGAAATAGGGAGGGAAGTCATTAGTACAAACCAGAGCTCCAGTGTCACGTTATTTATCTAGCACTGAGCATACATCAATTACCCATGCATGGATATGCTTAAATATTAATCTTCTTATTCATCCTCCTTTCCCTCCTCTTCCTCTGCCACCCCCTCGATTTCTCTCTCCCTCCCTCTCTGCACTACATCTCACCTCCTTCTCATCATTTTCTTCTTTCTATCCTTCCATCTGCTTCCCCTCCTCTATCAATCACTCCCCTCTCCTCCCTCCCTCTCCTCAGGACCAGTGGTTGGCCCGCAGTCCCATGTTGCAAAGGCGGGTCTACCACGTTATGGCGGCGGTGAGGAGGCAGCTCTACGTGCTCGGGGGGAACGACCTGGACTACAACAACGACCGCATCCTGGTCCGACACATCGACTCCTACAACATGGACCTGGACCAGTGGACGCGGTGCTCCTTCAGCCTCCTCACAGGTCTGGAGCCCGACGCGTTCAAACGTTTTTCCGGTGAAGACACAAACGGGGCGAATGTAGTTGGGAGAAGAACAATGTGCACGATCCCATCGAAGTGAGCCGCTGTAGAAAAGTAGTTCATACAGATCATGACAAATCCAAACAGGAGTCACTGAGACTCCACATGATGTGAATACCGCAGTGGGCTGGTTTTGAGCATCTTAAGCATTTTAGATCAGATTAGATTAGATCAGATAGAACTTCATTGATCCCGTTGTCAGAGCCCTCAAGAAACTGAGGTTCCAATAGCAGCACAAACACTGAATATACACATATAAGAAATATTACAAGAAAATAGTAATAATAATAATTATAAAAACAGTAGGGAAAAAAACGGGCAATTGCACATTAGAAAGTACTAGTAGAAACAATAAAGAATAAAGTAGGAATAATAATAATAATAATAATAATAAATATATATATAACTAATTAAAATGATAAAAGTTATAATAAAGTGATAACAGTAGTAGTCATAACAACGGTTTATAAGTGATAAGTGTGTAAGTAAATAGGATAATAGTAATAATAATCTTAATAATACGCAATAAGAAATAATTTGACAACGACAACAAACAAACATTGCCCAATGGATATAAAAAATAAACACTGCACAGTCCCACTCATGGAGTAGTAGACATTTGCTCAATCTCAGCCTCGTCCCATTTTACTGATAGTTAACACAGATGGTCAACATCTGAACATGGGTGATGGGATGGTGAGGACAAAACGTTTTCTACTGGTCTGGGATGGTTTGGGGTTCTCCATAAAAGGTGAAGTTGTATGGAGGAAGAAAACTTTAGAGTCTGAAGGTAATTTAGCCCTTGTTCAGTGGGGGTTTAAAGGAGAATTTTAAGCTATGTTTTGTCTCACCTCTAATTTACTGAGTAATTGTTTTGTGTCAACGGTCAGGATTTAACATCTGAATAAATGTGTGATGGCTGTGTTGGTGTTTTATATGGATCTGTACAGTTTCAATTAGAGCAAAACATGAAGATGCCTTTTTCTCATTTTTTACTTAAATTGTGCAGTATTTGGAGAAAGGACTTTAACCTAAAAGCATAGTTTAACAAAGCACCAGCTACCAGTTTGAAGTAACTGAACTACTGCTACACTAACCCAGGAAGACAAGGACTTCACTACAACTGGCTTTTAATACAAGTGTGTGACTTGTATTTGTTTTATCTTCTGGTTGTGTTTGTAGATATTTTTTATCTTATTATTGTGTATCTGTTTTCATCAGTTTTAATATATCTTGTATCTTGTAAATGTGCTATATAAATAAACTTAGTAATAGTAGAAATGATAAAATGTACATGTAATACACAATTGTCCTGCAAATAATGCCAATCAATTGAGTTTATTGGAAAGTCTTCCACGGGCCAAACAAAAGTTCAATCACAGAGAAGGAATGGAAATTTGAAAAATATCCTTTCCTTTTATGGCCCAAAATTAGTGGTTTTTACTGTCAGTGTTTAACTCTACACAAATGATAAAAGGTAGTGTATGTGCTTGGATGACTATGCATATACGAATGTAGCTAAAGCAAACTACTGCAAAATGTAGTTAAAAACTCATTTAATCACGTGGTTGAGTTTGAAACCTTCTATTCAGATCCTTTAACACTCATTTATACTGAATACTATGTGATCCAGCTCTTCCTCCTTTTATTACATACGTTTTAGAGGCATGATGTGGTATGTTTTTATGATATAACACATTATATCATGCCTCTGATGGTGACAATAAACACATACCTACCAAGGACCACTGAGTCCACATTTAGACGGAGGCTGCAGATAGTCCAAGCACTGGCCGCTCTCCTCTTGTTTTGTGACCCGTTTCTTCCTATTAAATCTGTAAAAGTTGGACACAAAGTCACACAGTCATCGTTCTCCTCTTGGCTCCGTGTGCCTCGGGGGACGTGGAGCTCATACTGTCAGGATGCCCTCTGCTCAACTCGCTGCTGCATCATGTCTCCTCTGTCCTCCCCAGGTCAAAACGAGTCCGGAGTGGCCGTCCACGACGACAGGATCTACGTGGTCGGCGGATACTCCATTTGGACCAATGAGCCTCTGGCGTGCATTCAGGTGAGAGGAGGCGCTCACGCTCGGCCTCTGATCTGAGACACACCGGAATAATCATGGATAACAGATACCGACACGATGAAGTGAAAACATTTGTATAAAAATATTACTGTGATAGGAGAATGTCCGATATTTGGGTTTAACAGCTGACATACACTATATGGACAAAAGTATGTGGACACGTTGAATTCAGGTGTTTCTTTTCTAACAGGGGTCTGGGATACAAAACAATAATGACAAATTTCAGAATATAGTTTTATATTGTGGATAAATATCATTACATTGGTTTACATTGTTATCTTTGCTTCCAAAATGCAGCAGAGATGGTTTCTACGTAATTTTTCTCAACATGATTTTAAATGTTCTACCTTTAAATTTCTAAAATATTTTTCGTGCTCTGACTGTAAATAATAATTTTCTACCACAACTAACCATCTACTTTCGTCACATCTCACTGAGAAAGAAAAATCTCCCATTACACTTTAAGGAAATATTGATGTTCATATCTCAAATCAGCATGAATAGGACATCTGTAGACATGTGTCCCAATACTTTTGTCTATATAGTTTATAAACATCAATATTTCCTAAAAGTTTAATGATGTGAAGAAAGTAGATGGATAGTTGTGGTAGAAAATTATAATTTACAGTCAGAGCACAAAGAATATTTTAGAAATTTAAAGGTAGAACATTTAAAATCATAGTCATGGATAAAAAAAAAAAAAAACCTAAACACAATCAGTGTTGAGAGAAATCCAAACTATCTCTGAGGCATTTTGGAAGCAAAGATGACAATTTAAACCAAACTAACCAATGCAATGATATTTATCCCAATATAAAACTATATTATGACAGTCATTATTGTTTTGTATCCCAGACCCCTGTTAGAAAAGAAACACCTGAATTCAACATGTCCACATACTTTTGTCCACATAGTGTACATCACTAGTTCTGATGTAAATGTTCTTTTTCCAGGTGCTGGATCTGAGCACAGAGGGAAAGGAGGAGGTTTTCTATGGGCCGACACTGCCATTCGCCTCCAACGGAATCGCGACGTGTTTCCTCCCTGCTCCTTACTTCACCTGTCCGAACCTACAGACGCTCCAAGTGCCCCATCACAGAATAGGCGCCGTTTAACCCTAAGTTGACCAACAAAACACGAACCGCCCTCGACTCTGGACGTTCCACCCGGTTCCAGAACCTGGCCTCCCCGACGCATGGAGCAGACTGGGACTTCTTTGAGACCCAAATGTAATAACAATACTTTTCTGATTTAAAACAGCTGTTACTTTGCAAGCTTCTCAGAAACTCCGAAACAAGCAGATGTGACAGTAATCCGTCGTACCTGTTGTATTTCCCCAAAGACTGACGCTCTCTTCCTGGTGTCCAGCGAAGACGCAATGAGTAAGGAAAATTACTTCAGAGGAATAATTCCCAAAGAAGAGAAAGAGAATGATCCTACCAGCTGACTATGATAATAACTGGTTGAAGACCACTGGAGGTTGCACAGACTGGACCTTTGTAGCCTTTGTGGGGCTATGGCAGGTTTTTTTTGGTCCATATCACTCCTTCTATAGTGACGTTGGTGGCGTGGAAAAACTACATACTGAATGAAATCAAGACATAAAAGACAGTTTTATGCACTTTAAGCAGGCGGATTGCATCTACAGGTGTCAGAAACCTAAAGCAGAGGCACACAAGTGCATAAACCACCATGCATTTTTATTGAATTAAAATCCAGTTATTTGGTTTTACTGCATTAGCAGTGACATACTATGAGTGTATGTATCGACCTGTGTAAGTGGGTTTCACTTTTTTTTTTTTCAATATGCTCAGGACCTAAAACTGTTTAAGTTCACATGAATGTGTCTGCTTATTGTCATTCAGAGAATGTCTTCTGAATATTCTCCAAAATGTGTAGGATTTTAAAAAAAGAAAAAAGCTGTATTATGCTGATTTTTTTCACAGAATTGTTTTACTTTGAAAGAAAGAAGACGTGCTCCCTGCACTTCCCTTGTCCGTCCAGAGCTTTGTTATGTGGAAGAATACACGGAAAGATTTCAGAATAAAGACGCTACGTTACTAAATAGCACCAGGATGTACTTATGAAGCTACAGCAGCGCAAAGTAGGTGGAGTGACTCGTGTTCCCTGAGAATTATTTCACTGCTATAGATAATTGAACACTAATTTAAGGCTTCACCTCTGCTGCTACCCTTCTGCATGAATTCTCCAGCACCTCTGATAGCGTTGGAGAAAAGGAATGCAGCACAGCAGAAAGCTCAGATGAAGGGGATGCATTGCAGTTTGATGAGGCTCGAAAATGACTAGCAATGACAGAAAATGGGACTGGGTGATTGTGGGAGACAGGAGTGAGACTTCATGTGATTAGGTGCAAACTAAAGTCGGATTGCAAGAGATTGCTGTGACTTGGAAAAGCAAGAGAGAAATGGAACAAACAGTACTCTCTCCTTTACTCCCTTCTTTTCGCTGCTGAACTCTTTGGGCTCGCCCACAACTGTCATCAAATCTGTAATTCAGTGCCAACTGAATAGAGACGGATCCAGCACCTGATGATATAAGCACAAATAGCCTGTACTCGCTGCGGTGCTCACATTCCCTCCTGTCTTGCTATGGAACTGACATGAAAAGGCGTGAAACCAGTTTTAGCACATTTACTTTTACCCTTTATTTTCATTAATAATGCACATCCCGATTTTTTTTTTTTTTAACACAATGTACAATATATACAATCCTTTATTAGGTATCTAGTCCATGATTAGAGTTAATGGTAGAAAATGTTCTATTCCAGGTTTTATCATTCTAAGGGCTATTACTCACATTTTGTAAAATAATCATGTAGGCAGCTGTACTGTGACAACCAAATCAAGGAATTTGGCAGAAATAGAAAAAGTCGGGTATGACTAAGAACAGATTCTTGAGACTGACATCAGGTCCTCGAGCTGATCCTTTTTTTTTTCCTCTTTAGTCCTCTTCCAGAGCGGTTATTTCTGCCTGCCCACTCTCCCCAAGGAGGCTCAGCAACTTCCTATATGCACTCCTGTTACACACAGAGATTGTAGTCACTTTCAAACACACACACATACAGCCATGGAGAAGCTCTGGTTCAGAATGTAACACCCGCTCAACGTCTAGACAACTTAAAAATAGTTAATGGCGATGAACGCCGTCGTCGTGGCTTCCAGGATGTGACTCATGTGCTCGCTCACCTTAACGCCGCGTTCTTGCCCAGGCCTCTCTTGTGTTCGGTGTTCCTCAGACTCAGAGACAGGTTGGGAATGAGAGCTCGAACCACAGAGGGATCTAACACAGCCACTGACTCCAAGACGCCATATACCTGCCTGTCATAGACCCCCGCGTTCTCCTCCACAAACGACCTAAGAGGAGCAGGATTATACAGAGCGGAGAAAAAAATCTAAAGTATGAACCGGTCCTGATAACCTTCAAACATTCTTGTCAGTATTAACAGATTTTGCACCGTGCTGGGTTTTTACAGACCAGAGGTGTCAAACTCATTTTAGTTCAGGGGCCACGTACAGCCCAATTTGATCTGAAGTGGTCCAGACCAGTAAAATAATAACCCATAATTATTAACTCCAAATTCTTCTCTTTGTTTTAGCACAAAAAAGTAAAAGTGCAAATTACACTGACCAAAGTGCTGGTTTGCTGACATTTTCAGTGGATATGATGAAGTGTTATTCCACATATATATTGGTTTATCTCCATTTATACAATAAATGTATAAATGTTCCACTAGATAGAACCTGTAAAGTGAATGTACTGTAATGTGCAGACAGTGTTTTGAAGTAGATCTGGTAGCTCTGACACTAATATTCCTTTAGAGTAAAACCCATTCTCTCGCCAATTCTCGAATTTCCCATTTTGACCCAAGACTGTATCTGTGAAACTACAGCCAATCAGCATTTAGGACTGGATTATTCTTTATCAGTGACTCACACGTGGTAAAATTTCACTACTTTTATTCTGAAAGTATTTTACTTGTAGACCAGTGTTATGCAAATGTAAACAATATTATGCCTCAGCTTCTCATTTACACATGTGCATTACAGCTGACAGATCACAAAACATTTAGTAACAGACAGAATATTGTGAAAATTTCACTTGTTTTTCTTAAATTTCAAGTCGTACATAGATTTTCATGATATTCTCATTTTTTGTGAAAAGATAGGTTGTAAATGTAAACCTTTTTTAGTCACATTTTTTTACTTTTTCCCACTAAAACAAAAAAAGTAGGTTATTATGCTATTATTTTACTGGTCTGATCCTCTTGAGATCATATTGGTCTGTATGTGGAACCTGAACTAAAATGGTTTTGACACCATTGATTGTTAATAGCTTCCGTTAAAGTTTTGGCATTTTACAAATTCATCTTGTGGGCCAGATTGGACCCTTAGGCAGGCCAGATTTGGCCCACGGGCCACATGTTAGATACCACTGTTATAGATTGCAATGCAGCTCTCACATAGCCACAGACATTTAATGCTAGACGTTATTGTCAGTTACCGTAAGACAGTGATCATCTGCTCACATGGTCCCTCTAAAGATGCAGCAGTGCATCGTTCCACCACAAGCTGTAAAGCATCTGTGCTCGTCTTCCTCACTGATCACACAAAAAATAGAGACATCATTATCAATGACACTGTGTAAACTTCAGATTGTGTCTGAATGCATGTGGTGATTGTACCCTGCGGCTCATTGACCAGCATCACACAGCGCAGCACAGGGGGGAGCGGCAGAGTGAGGAGGGCGGGGTCTGTGTCACGGTTTCGCCTTAGAAGCTCCAACAGGAACATGAGGACTGATGCCAGGCGAGGAGGAGGGGCGTGACCTTTGAACTGTAGAAAGCTCTCACTGAAAAACAAGAAAAGACACTGAGCCTGTTTACATGACCATAAAAATCTGATAACTGGGAGTCATCAGATAATTGTAGTAATCAGACCTAACACGTTTACATGCATGTAAGAAATGCGATAATTGAAAAACCCTGGTTTAGACGCTCCAGTCCATTATCGGACTTCTTTCACAGTACATACAAACTTAGTGATGGTAGACTCAAACTCCCCGTTGTCTTCCGTTAACATTTGACTACGTAACTTCAGCTTTCTATGATTTTAATTGTTTTCACACATGCGCAGAGGTAAAAGAATGAAATAAATCAGATTAACCTGTATACATGTAGGAAGACATTGGAGGATTGGGGAGAAATCCAGGTGTGTTAATCTGATTTCTCTGATAAAGCATATCAGATTATCCTGTTTACATGACCACTTGAATCATCTGATAACTCCAGAAATCAGATAACGATCGGAGTATTAGTGTGCCTGTAAATGGGTTCAATTACAAGAACAGTCAGGTTTTCAGAAGATATGTTTGAGAATATCTTTAGTAGTGATCAACAGGAATTTTAGGCACCAATGACTTATTCACATTCAGTTTACACTATAATTAAAGACAGCCTTCGCTGAGACAGACAAACCACATCCATGTACTGGACATACCACAGCACTTCAGTGATAGTTCTCCTCAGTGCTATTCCGCGGGGGCTTGGACTGGACTCACAGGCGCCCAGAAGCACCGGGTGATTGGCGATGATGCCCATGGAAGGTGATGCAGGAAGGAAATGGTCCAGATATCTACGAGTAACGGCTCGCAGCTGCTGCTTAAGGTAGGCGCCCGAAGACTGAGACACACTGGAGGCTACTGACAGACCCTGTCGTCAGGAGAATTAAAGTCATACTGGAAACATCACAATAAATAACCCACAGATGATGGACTGCAGGGTTTTCATAATCTGGAATTCATGTCAACATTTTGTGCTATGAGCCCCAAAAATCCCAACAGTCCATGACTTATTGTATGTGAGTGTTTTGACGTGTGGTGGTAGGTTTTCCTGACCTGCAGATACAGTGGCAGGCTGTCCCTGAGTGCTTTGTCCTGCTGTGTGAGGTTGTGGGGAAGCAGCAGCCCGTCAACAATGCGGAACAGAAGCTGCTGAGCTTTGGAAGTGGCCAACAGGGGGCTCCAGTGCTTCACTATGCAGCCTGAATCACACAGCACAGACAATCACAGAGTCAGCTAGAATGATTCTTTACTCCTGAGGAAGACTTTGACTGCACTCTAAAAATAGTATTTTACTGCAATATCTATCCTATGTGATGTAATAAGTGCACACATGTTAAATAGAAACTAATTTGTAAATAAGATGCACAGACAGGAAAGCAGTGCTTAAATTAAAGATTACGGATTTCATTCAGCACTGATTATTATTAAAATCATACTCCTGATTTCCAGTGTGACAAGTGTAGTGCGCTGCACCCACCAATAGCCCAATAGGTCAGCTGCAAAGCCTCTTGGTTCTTGCTGACCAGAGAGGGTTTGATGTGCTTCAGGATGTCTCCCATGTAGTCTAGAGCTCTGGAGACCATAGTGGAACGTTCAGAGAGAATCTGCAGGCCACAGTACACACTGCCCACAGCCTGACAACAGTAGACAGAGGACGAGGAAAGAAATGTGTGAAAAAAGCAATGCAGAGGATACATCGCATCATACATATAATAAAAGACCACAGGACTGTATGTCACGCACAAACGAAGGGAAATTAAAGATCTTAAAAACAGATGGTGCAGATCATACAAGTCCTACAGGACCTAATTTCAAACTGTATCTCCCGTCACAGTAAATCCATGGCTACGGAATATTAAAATAACAAATGTTTAGGGTTTACTTTGTTGACGCCACTAATAAACTATGCTGCATTTGTCACATGAGAGCATGTATTACCTTGATAAACATCTCCAGGGCTACACTGGGCTCTAGCTTGTTGGCTGTGGGCTGCAGGCCAGCGTTCTGCAGGAGACTGTCCACCTCAGGGAGCTTTAACACAAGCCGGGTCAGTTCACACAACTGTTCCTCCACAGTTCTGCCTGGAAAAGGCACACAGACACCAAAGGCTTCAATAACAATAATAATAATAATCATAATGATGTAGGTTTTCTCTCTAACATCACAGTCATGTAAAGTGAAATAGCATAGTAGTAATTCTGCATGTATTCATTTTAGGGTGGAGCTGTTGGTTCAGTAGTATCACCTGTTCTACTGTCAGACCCATCTGGGTTCTTGTGAAGATGCTGCTGCAGAACACAGCGGAACCAGGCCCTCACTGACAGACTCTGCGCTGATCCTGGTACAGCAACTCCAGGCTCACTACTAAGGGAACTCATCAGCTCACTGGATGGAACAAAAACGAGAGTTAAACAAAGATATTACTAACATCGACTGGGATTACTGGTCTTTACTGTCAACGAAGATATGAAGAATTATCAGGTATTTAATATACAAACTGCAGATTCACATACTAAAAGACAAATGTGGTTGAGAAAGAAGAAAACTAAAAGATATGACGGTAAGACTGGATGCACTTTTCATGCCTCATCCTGCTGAAGTGGTCACTTTTTGATTTCTGGCAGGGACAGTCTCTACGTCAACATACCAAGACATAAATCTTGTTAACAATTTTCATAAAAAAGGCATAAACATTGAAGCCCACTTGTCTTAAGAATAAATAATTCCTGAAGCCTTCCCAACAGATGCATTTAGAGTTGACATATAGATGTGTTGTGTTAATTCTGCTCAATTTACGCTTAAGTGAAACCATTAGCTCAGTTTATAAATAACATATTGGTAGCGATGTGAACAGCAGTGTAAGGAGCCCTGGCAGCCTGGTACTTATAAACAATAAATTAATAAATAAGTGAGTGTCCTTGTTCTGCCTTTAAATTCAGGTACAGCTACTTCATATCACTTGGTAGTGCTTTGAAAGGCCTTTGAGGCTGAAATGCTCACGTTTTCCGTACCCTTGAGCGTATTTTTGAGGATGCACTGTTTTTGTATTCTGCTTAGAGGCATAGGTGGAATTTTTTTCATTAAAACATATTTTCATAAACCAAGGACGCTCCCAGTCTTAGGTATTAATTAGATTCTTCCCCAAACACCATTTGGAAACTATTTTGTCCATCACCCCCATCTGACCGGTCTGATGTTTTCCCATGATGCATTAAAAAAGATGTTTGTAAATGGAGTAGAGCGGTGATGGCAGATCTCAGAGGTTACCTGTTTTGGAGCACATGGGGAAGATAACGTGTCACTAGAAGAGGATGAACCATGTCATCCCAGCCGAAGTTCTGCATGATGGACTGGACCGGGTTGGGCTGGAGGTCCTGAGGGGCGGAGCCGGGCAGGTCGAAGGCCAGCAGGGTGAAGCCTAAGATGGACAGATGGACAGTTGGCTGTTGTCTGAATTACTAGTAAGTTACAGTCCAGAAATAGTGTATTTCTTCTGCTGCATCTGTCAGTAGGAGCGGACATTTAATGACAATATTACTGAAATCTGAATACAGCCAAGTGTAATATTCACACGGGAGGAGCTGTAATTTTTGATTAAGGTAAAATGTGTCACAAAATGTCGCTGTTAATTAAGCTTTTTGGTACTTTAGAGATGCTCTAGTCTAGCCTATAAATGATACACCCTCCAGATGTAAGAAAAAAAATTGTTTGGTATATTACAATGCAAAAAAATACATTACTATTAATTCAGACTCATATTGTACTGTCATATCTACATCTGCAATATCTGTCAAAATAATCACAATGATTTTATTTTTGCACATTATTTAGCTCTATTAGTCAACATCTATTTCTGCACCCTGTCACCCCCTCATAAACTCCCCAATAATCCAGAATATCTACAGTATATCAGTTCTGAGTTGTCATTGTGGATCGTGAAGTTTTCAGTTTGTCCAACTCCTGTCCAAAACTCCTTCTCTTTCTTCATCCTTTGATTCTCTCCTCTCTCTGTCTGTGTCTCATCAGTGTTTCTGACCTGCAGCAGCATCTGCCAGCTGGGGCGGAGGGGTCTGGGAGAGGCGTAGACTGCGGAGGAAGGGGAAGAAGTGTGCCCACAGAGCTGCTGCTACCGCTAGGTGGCGCTCTTTCATCACATTGGCATTGGGAGCCCAGCCCAAGGTGGGTGTTAAATGGACACTACGCTGATGGACCCGCCTGGAAGGACACAGACACACAAACACAAAGAAAGCAGATAAACAAATCTATCCGACGCGAAATCCAAACATAGCACGCTCTCTCTCTCTCCTGGGTACAACACACACACACCCTCCAACTCCGCCCTCTACTTTCTCAAATTCTTTTGCTCCCCTGTTTCTCTCTTTCACTTCTTCATGTGTTTTCCCTGTCTTGTCTCCTGGGGGATTACTGGGTGCGGCGGTGCGCTGCAGTGTGGAGCACAGCGGAGTGGAGGTGGAGGTGGGGAAGGAGAGGAGGATATTATAGGCAAAGAGTGGAGCCTAATGCTGATCCCCTGTACACAGACTATACTTTGGCTCTTCTGGCTCATCCCTGGCTCTGGCCCCAGCCGCCACAGCAGCCCCACAGTGGCTGGCATTAGCCCAGATAAGCAGCTGAAGGAGCTGTAATCTCATTTAGACTGGAGATGATCCTCCTGTCCCCCTCATTCGCCCAGATGGGGGTGTGAGGGTTGAGGTGTGCTGTGGAAGGAGGAAAAGATACAGCAACTAGCAACCCCCCCCCCCCCAACCCCATCCCATCTTCAGCCATGCTTTCTGTGATGGTACACACACATAGACACACACCTCAGTGGTGCCTTCCCTTCCAGCAAGGTTGCATCTAATCCAGAGAGAGCTGAGACAATCGATTAGAGTCTGAATTCATTAGCCTCGTTACTACTGCGGAATGGGCCTTTCACACCCATCAACCCTCATTGTACAAGACATTGTCAGAGACCCCACTTAATCCTCCTCACTGCAGTGTCTTACAATGTGTACACACAAACACACACTCTCAACACTAACACACTGATAGAAACCCTGTTTAACCCTTCCCCCCTGCTGCATCTAACATATACACACAACGGATTGAGACACTTCAAACACAAGTGCAAAACCTGGCTCATATCGGCTTCCTCTGTAATGGTATCATGTTCTCTTTAACAGTTAAAGGTGAGACCGTCACTAGCTTCATGATTTCATTTCATTATGATTCACTGATCAACAATTCAAATGCACAGCAATCCTTTATGCAGCACAATATATCAGTTCCTTGTTTTGCTGTATTACTGCACATCCTGCAATTAATACAAGCAGTCAAGTAAACCCTTTTATTGAGTGCTTTCGAAATCTGACTATAAAGACTGTGATATAAACAGCTGCATCTTTTCAATGCCAGTATCTGTGCAAGTCAATTTAGTGCATACATATTTAAAAGAAAACAGAAATCCCTCTGCAGTGCATTACAGGTAGAGGGTTGAATATTCCCTGGCATCATTAAAATGTGAAATGGTGTAATTACTACCTACTGTCTAATAAACACTGTACTGCTTAGAAAACAAAAAAGCAATTGTTGAAAGACAGGCTCAGTGTCAATGTCAAATGAAATGAATCACCATGAGGCATGTATTTGATCAAACCAAGGAGATTGGGATTAATTGTTTGTGTTGAAAACAGATCCAACACGTTGTGCCAGTGCCAGCTCACCTCATCAACCAGAGGTACCCAAAACCTCCCGCAACAGAGGGTCATGGGAAGGAATAAAACTGAGGAATTATGCCTGGGACTGGCTCCTTGCCTCAGTACCATGGCGATAGCTATCAGTAGTGAATGTTCGAACCCTCCATTGCCTCAGCCATTGGCAGAATAATTCTCTTAATGTGTGCAGATTCCACACGGCTCTTAATAGACATAATGATGCACAGGCTAAATTTGCCAGGCTACATAATTACCCATTAATTGTGTCACAGAAAAGGCATTAATCACAAAGAGATACTGAGAATCGCCAGGCTGAAGAATTATGTTTAATTTGGTGGGACGGATTGGAAAGAGGGAGCATGGTATTTTTTTATTTGGTTAAATGGGTCAGTGTGGTCCGGGCCATAACACACAGGGCCTCTGGGAGTTCTCTTCTCTCTCTCCTTGGCCATTAATGTGCAAATGTGTGCCCTCCAACCCCGAGATCTGAGATGGGAAGTTTGGGAATTAGCAAAGCTAACGAGGTACTGTGTTATGGGAGCCAGCCATTGAAATAAGAGAGGAGTACACTTAGGTTAGTGTTTCACTTTTGGTGTGTGGGCAGGTGTGCAGGTCTGTGTGTGTGCTGGTTGGAGAGGATGGAATGTATACTCTGGAGAATTAAAGCAATCATACACCTACATAAATCAGTCAGAGGGCCCAGTAACACTTAACTTTACAATGTCCTTATTCTCACGTTTCAGCTCATTTATTAACCTTTTGTAAGTGGTGTAAGTATAAAGTGTCAGTGGCCGCAATCAGTTTTTCTGCAGGTTTCAACAAGTTAAATTTAAGACTTTTTAAGACCATTAGGAAAGCAATTTAAGACCTATTTCATGTCCCGCTGCGCTGGGGCTGGACTTTGGTGATGCTCCCAGTGTGAATACAGAACAATACTGGGTGATGGCTGGCATTTGCCAGGTGGTTTTCATGGCTGCTTTATGCTTTTCTGACTTTCTATGTGACTTCAATGCGTCTATAGCCAAAGTTACTAATTTGAAGGTTTTCTTGCACATGGTGCAATGGGCTTCAAATTTATTATTGTCAAGAGCCTTAAACCAGGCACTAAATCAGTCAGAAATAATAAAATTACATAAACAGTGATAACATGGATCTGCTTATATTACGCAATGTATACAAAAATATTCCTGTTCAAAGGAATGTCTGTTGAGACATTCAGACAGTGAACATTTCACCTCACTGATAAAAACACATCACAAACATGTTATTTTGACATGATACTATAACTACATGACCACAAATTAAGCCTATACAGTATGAGGAAAATGCATGATGTGCAACATCTTAAGTATTGACAATATAATCCAAGTGTACATATTAACTGCTCAGGTCCTATGTCTAGATCCCAAAACATCAAACAGTCTAATTTCAAGAGGGAAATGAAAGCCCCACAAACTGACATCAATTAATCTGACGTGATCAGATGATTAGATTGGTTGCTTCTTTAGATTGTCTGAATTATGTGAATGCACTGCACACGTATCCAGGGATACATGTGATGGGTCAAATGTTTGCATAATGGGAGTGAACGCATCACATATGTAAATAAAATGATTTGTCTGTTTCATTGTAGTTCAGACAGTCTTTTGAGGCATTTATCACACATCACATTTTCATAAGACTATGATGATGAAAACACAATCTATCTTCAGCACCACCAAAGAGCACTTATTTTACATACGTTAAATGTCACAACATTCAGTGTCCCACTCTTTCATGTAAGAGTTCAATGTAACTTAAAGGATTATTGCAAAGCTAAATGTTGGTCACTGAAGTGGCATTTAGTTCTTTAACATACATTTAACTGACAGGAATCTACAGAGGCAGATCCTGTGTCATTCTTGTCTCCATAGCGTTCCAGTCTCATATGACTTCTCTGTACTGTTCCCTCTGTTCCTGCCTCAGAGTCACCACATAAACAGACACTGTTTCAGCAGAGGCTCTCTGACCTTCAGCTGGGGTCGTTCATGTAACAAACACCCGTGTCCTGCAGCTGAACCTGTCCTGACGCCCTACTGACCATAGTCTCTCAACACACCCACAGCATCATCCCCATGACGACAGGAGGGTCTACGGACGGTCCCCTGGGCCAGTAACCCTACTCAGGGCTTCACCAGCACCTGGTGAGGGTAACCTGGAGGCCACCCGTCCTCCTGAGACTACCAGGGGCCTCATTGCAACACAAGGTCTTTATAGACACTCGGTGCTGCTGACATTACAATCCTCCTATTGTCAGCAGGAGGAGAGAATGGACTCTGGGCTGGGTTGGGAAAAGTACAGATCCCTCCTCCTGTACTGGAGCCACTTATCAGATTTTAATAACAGCTTAGCGTGGCCTTAGCTGGAGAACATTGGTCTGAATCAGTATCTGTGAGGGAGGAGCTATCGGTGAAAGCAAAGAATGAAAGAGACTGAGAAGAATAAAGAAATACCTGAACTGGTGAATATTTACACCGCTCTCTCACCTGAGCTGGGCGAGGACAATCTGCAGGAAGCCCAAGGCAGAATTCAGCTCCGACTGGCGGCAGGCAGGCAGTAACCAATCAAAGCCTTCATTAAGCAACTTTTCCTCTGAAAGGCTTAGGCTGGTGCTTGTCTCAAACACCTCTGCCACACCCTCCAGGTACGAGCTGAGGGGCCCCCAGAGGGCTAGTCTGCGAGACACCTCGGTAGTCTTATTGTAGAACTCTTTGGCTGTGTCATTAAAGGAAGAAGCAAGCCAGTTAGCCTGGGCCCCGACATCCAGACCTCTCTCCTGGAACAGAGATCAGACAATGTCAAAATGGCAGAACTGGCACAATTTGTAAAAAAAAACAAAAAAAACCTCTTAGAACTATGTGATATCCAGCCACAGTAAATGTTCAGTATGCAGGATTTCAGCGGATCCATCTGCTGAAATGAATTGTATTTAGAATTATGTTTTCATTTGGGTTTTGTGTTTTCACTACATTAGAATGAATTGTTTATATCTACAGAGCAGTGTGATATGATAATACAGCGAATAGAGTGATGATAGGTTTGTATAATGATGGAATATTGTGTTAGGCTGATATATCTGAGCATTCCCAGTTTGGATGCTTTCCTCTGTTTCTTCCTTCCACATGTTAGAGTTGCAGGAAGGGATACATAAATTGCATGCAGGCAAAACAATCAAACATGGATGTTAGTGAATATAACACAGAATGGGGTAATTTATGTGCAGCTATTGAAGAAAGGTTTGATCTATTTACGTTTTAACACTAATATTTTTGAATTTCTTAAGTGCTTGATTGAAAATTTGGGCATAGGCTCTATATTTAAGAGAAAGAATAATCAAAATGAGTAAGTACTTTTGGTTAGTTGAGTATATAATTGAAAACACAATAAGAATCAGGCCTCGTGGTCATTTTATAGAAAACATTAATTTAATTTACAGAAACTCTGCTATATTGCATTATATATTATTTGGATAAATGGATACAGCACCACTCCAGAGAGAGTGGATTGTCTTTCATGGAGTCTGCGATGTTACTACAGTAAACATTGGCTCGGGTGACAGTGTTTAGTGTTTGTAGCAGCAAGCTTAAGTTCTCCTTCTCACTTCAGCATTCAGATGTTTTATATTATAACTAACAAGCATACCTGAAACAGTAAAAGTAGTGACAGCTGGCCCCTCCAGACCAGGGTGCGGTGTCCAGGGGGGCAGTTGGAGGGCAGGAAGCCCAGCAGCTCACAGGCTCTGCCGGCCACATCCTCCAGCTCCACCTGTCGAGCCACCACCAAAAACAGCAGCAGGAAATTCATGAGGCCTGCTTCGGACAGTTCCTGCATCTTCTTTGAGGAGAACTTGGAGTAAATCCTGGAAATACAAAACAACACCATGAGAAGTTTTAAAATGTGGTGAACAGATGAGGACAAATAGACAGAGGGTAGCGTCTGCTCTGTGTATACCACTTGACTCAAGGGAATGACAGGCATTATTTCAAATGTGATTTGGATTATTCCTGTACTTTCACTGTAAATGCAATTTGTTCTTCTGCCTCTCCTGACTTTAAATGCTGACTAACTGAACTTTCAACCCCCACTGCACCACCCCACCACCTGCCTCCATCACCCTCAGCTCCAGGGGCGAGGCTGTGCTGCCCAGGCTGTGTGTGTTCATGTGTGCGTCTGTATGTGTGTGTGGCTAAGAGAGAAAGAAAAAGCGAGAGAGGGAGTAAGAATAGACAACCACCCAGCACGCTGTTAGATCCTGCGGGCACTGTGGAGAAATGCCTTTAAAGATCATGTTAAATGTCAGAGACACTCAGACACACAGCAGTAGGCGCTTGGTCCCTCTCTCTACAGCCAAACCAATTTACTGCAACACCAGAGAGAGATCAATAAAACCACACACACACACGCATTGCCACACAACCAGCTTGCTGTTTGCTCGCCAGGCAGGAAAACACAGAAGGCTGGAGTAGCCCACCCCACCGCCCCCACCCCAAACACAGATGCAGCCCACACAGGTGAGTAGAGCTGCTGTTTGGGTCAAAACACAAACAGCGAGTATCCCAAGACAAACTCAGTGTAAGAAGTATGACTGATATAAAGGAGTGGAAAAAACGCGAGAGGAACTGAGAGAGACCAGGTTAACACTGAAATCAGCTTAGTTACACCCACGGAGGACTATAAAAGAAGAGGCCGGCCAAGCATACAGTCAGAGTGTGAGGGGAGGGAGATTTAAATAGATGAATGGGTAATATGTAACAGGGATATAAGCAGCGCACTGGGAGGCAGCAGTAGGGATTTTCTGTGTTCTCCCAACCTGTCTGTCTGTTTGTTTATTCCGGACAGCTTTTTTTTCCGCAGGCGAGCAGATGCTCCTAACTCCCGGCGTTGGAGATCAACATGCTCACAGTCGATCCCATTAATGCGGCCGTCGCGGGTGTCCCGCAGAGCCCGGCCAGGAGTGGGAACGCTGCCGAAATGTTGTAGCAATACAGACAGCATGCCTCGCACCTCCTATGGGGGAGGAGGTGGTGGTGATAGTTCTGGTGAGGGAGTGGAGGGGGAAATCTGGACCGGTCCCAGCCCAGTCTGCCTCTTGCCAGATTGCCCACCATCCCCCATCTTCCCACCACCCAAGCTCCCCTCTCTATCCGTGTTGGAAACCAACACAGCTTCGTTAAGGCGAATTAACCGCCACGCTCGTTAGCTAATTAGCCCCCATGTCTGCAGAGCTACTGAGCACATTCCAGACAGAGGGAAGTCATTAGGCGGATTTATCTATGGCTGCCTCTCTCTGGCTCCCAGCCGGCCTGGGATATAGGATGGTCCAGCGCTCTGTTCGGATGCACATCAGCATGTGATCCTTCCTCCTTCTGCCTTTTCCTTCACAAAAACACACTTTGCCTCCATCCAACGGTCTCACACAGTCTGAAACCATGTCACTGCTCTGGGGAGCAGGTGCAGAGTCTGTGTGTATGTAAATGTATGTGCACATCAGTAGGAGGCTCCTTGGCTCTGGTCTGAGCTGAAGAGCAGGTGGTTGACTCCTGAGACACCTGCTCCACTGGGGGGCCTGAGTAAATATCAAAGACGCACTGGGAGACTGTGGTGCACCTGGCACACACACAAACAAGACTGAAATTCATGACAGTGTGCAAACACACATGCTGTGTGTGTATTCAGGTATGCACACAAATCCAAACAGAGCACTGAACACACCACACCATCACCCAGAAGATCAAGGCAGAAGCCTGATTAGAAATTATTAGAAATGACTTCTCAAAGCCTTCGACCCATGTTTCTCTATATAGTGTCCAGTGTATACGGTGCTCAGTGGACTGCCTGATATGAGATCTACTTTTCATTGTGGAAATTAAAGTAAAGGAGCAAGAACTACAAAGCCGCCATGACTTCTTTGAATGTTTACCTTCCTTTGATCTGCCTCTGTGGGGCTCCACCAGCCCTGTCCTGGGCGAGGCACAGGGCCAGAACACGCAGGAAGATGTGGAAGGAGTTGGCTGAGCGGTACAGTTGGGTGTGTCCTGAGGAGTGGAGGGGAGAAGGGCAACAACAGCTGCGGGCCTGTTCTAACAGAGCTAGAGGCGTCTTGCACAGAATGCCCAGTCCAGACACCCCGAGCCACGGCACGGTAAACGAGGCGCTCTGAGGCAGAAAAACAGAACATAATGTACCGTAATGTGAAAGACTCAGAGACAGAGAGGACGAAACTGTACTGCCAAATGTGTCTTGACTGCTGCGCAACTAATAATAACAAGTAAGAACTGAAATTTATGATTACATTAAGTTAAGATTAAAAGCAACAAAAATTGGAATTCAATGTACTATTTAAATATTTTCCAAAGTATAAGTACATCATCTCAAAAGATGGTGGTACATTTATATTTCCTACAAAAACTGAAGCTGCTCTATTTGTAGTAGATTTGTATAAAATTATTAAAATCAAGTTTGACATTTTTTCATACATATATCATTATCCACAGCATCTTTTGGGTTTGTTGTTACTCACCAGATTTTTGCTGTAGTAGTCCCAGAGTGTGGACACAGCGCTGGTGCTGGGCTCCCACAATAAACTAACACTGAGACAGCAGTGGACATGCATTCTGATCTGCTCCTCTGTCAGACCTCCCTATTGTGTAGAAACACAGTATAAATTTAAATATAGGTCATAAAAGAAAACATCTGTATTCTATTTCAACTTATCTATCATTGATGAAAAGATGAGGGACTCAGTAATGCTGACCTTTGGATTACAAGTTAACTTGAGCAGCTCCTGCACAAAAGTCCAATTATCCCCCAGATGTTTCTGTTGGTGAATTACACAAGGTAAGTGAAATCTGCAAAAAAAATCACTTAGGACTATAATTTTATATGCATTTACATGAAAAAGAAGAGGACAAAAAAATTAATCACTTTCAACTAAAATCCTTTTGTGTCAGCCCCATCAACCTATATCAGTCTCCTTTGTTTTGTTTTTTTTTTTATTTACAGCCTCACTGTGGATGACAAATATAGTATAAATAGTATTGTTAAAAACTGTACTGAGATCTTTGGCTTTAGATACCTGGAATCTGTCTGTAACCAACAAACCCTTCAGAAAGCAGCAAGTATCTTGCTTCCTGTCTGTAAAACTCTTTCTCAATTGTTCATCTTCTCTGCGCTTACTGTAATTTTTGCCCATTTCTTTTTATCCATTTGCTGTTATACATGACTTGCTAGGACCACCTAGCTTTCTTTATTGCCTGTGTTGTGTATTTTGTTTATAGTAAGCTGCTTCAAAGAATTAGGGATTCAAGGGATTAATTAAGTTTTTTGCATTGTATATCATTTATAGGATGATTATGAGGACAAATGTGTGAAAAGTATATAGAATATTTCCTCTTGAATTTAAATTGTCATCAAACCGATGTCCAGGGTACTATTTTATGGCTTCAGCATTTTACTCTCAGTCTCCTACCTCATTTTGGATCGTGCCGTTCCGATTGTATTGTCCTAGCATTGCTAAGTGTGTAACCAGCCACCATGTGAATCCCAGAGGGTCTTTACAATGTGTGGGGAGGCCGCTAAACTGCTCTGCTGCTGGTTTTCCCGAAACCAGAGGCCTCAGCAACGAGTTCATATAGCTCCAGAAAGACTAGAGGGAAACACATAGTGGTTAATTTAGGGCAGAGGAGGGTGACATTTTCTATGTCCATGTGCACATGTGTTTATTTGTGTTACCTGTGTGTGCAATACTTTACTCCTATATTCCAGGAGGTGCATGAGCAGGACCCACAGCTCTCTGGTGCAGGAGCAGAGGTAATGATGGCTGCTCAGAGCCTCCGTAGGCCTCACCTGGAAGCCAACAGTATTTATGCACACTGTGAGTTCACCCCTGGAAGTTTGTACTAAATAAACAAAAAGGTATTGCTTTGGGTCTTTTCCTGGCATGAAGATTACATGTGTGTTGCAGCAACAAGGTTTAATATTATCATCATCCCTTGCTGGCCTTGTTGTTCCGAGATAGATTTAGGCGATATGAAGGCATATACCATGTGACAGAAGAAATGTGTCTATTAGTAGAAAAATAAGTTACTCCATGCTTATACAGAATGTGGTATTTTATGCATTTAATATCACTTTCGTTTTAATGCACCACTGATAAATCTCAACAGTAAGACATAATGAATTGCAGCCAGCCGCCTACCTTGCCGTATTTGCCAATGGCCAGACCAGTGAGGTCACACAGCAGACTGCACAGGTGCTCATCAAACAGACTAGTATCGGTCAGGTTCTCTCCAGTCAGATTCACAAACTGGTGGGCGTACACCACCTGGCCTGGAGAGAAAAGCAGGTAAAATTACAAAAAAAATCTGTGCACATGATTATGACTCAATATGAGCTGAAAGTTAGAAATGATTGCCCAGTGTGCTGGCTGTTAGATGTTGCATAGAGTATCAGTCTTTGAATAATCAGTCAAACAACCCTGTGTGAGCTGTATCTAAATGGATTTCACTGAAGCAAATACAGTCGATGCATCTCTAGACTACAACTAGCGTTTCTAGAAGTTACATTTACAACCTGAATACCATTATGAATGCAATTTAAGACCTATTTCTCTTCTTGAGCTATATATCAGTAAATATAATAAACAAAAGTAATGTTAGTAAAAACACATTTAATATGTTACATATAACTAGCTGATTTTTAGGAGATGAGATTAGTCAACATACCACATCACAGTACTCTAGTTGGATGGTCTCTATCTTGATAAATTGTCAACAGGCTAAGAACAGATTCTTCCATTAGTGGTTACTGGTTCCATGTTGGAGTCAGACAAATCCAATTTTTAAGACAATTTTAATGCTTAAAATTAAGATTATTGAAGACTTGTGAAAGATTCTTCCATTTTATTCCTTTTTTTTAAATACAAAATATTCCCATTTTCTGCCTTTACTTTCTCCATCAAGGTATGTGTACCTTGCATCTTGTGACCAAGTATGTGAAGAATCTCCAGTACCGACCAGTGGATGTCAAGGTGAAGGTGTAACAAATGCCAAGAGGGAGGAAAAATCTGTGGGCGGAATATAGACCTCTTAGTCAAGGCATATTAAATATACGGTGCTCATAATATATTCATTGCCTGATAGCCGTGCATCACCTGCCTTACATGACATCTGGGGTCAGGACTATCTATCAATTAGCAGTACCTTTCCCTGGTTCTGTATAGTGAAGGCACTCTGAACGTTAACCGGCAGATCTTTGAGACGTCCTATGAGGAGAGTGATGCTGAAAAGTTCCTCAAGAAGTGCAGAGGGGAGCTGAGCCTCCAATTCCTCGTAGGGGTGTAAAGGACTTGCCTCTAGTGTGCTGGAAGGCTCCAAGTATCTGAGGAGAACAAAAAAAAGAAATGCATGTCTAAAACAGAAGCAACCAAATGAAATAAAAACATTAACAACCTTATCACAGATATTAATAGCTTTTTAATTAAATTAAATTGGTGTACTGCTGGTTATATCATAATTAATTACCTGTGCAGAAAGACTTTCACATACTGAAGAAATGAAATGCACTGTTGCCTGAGGTCCTCTGCTTCGTAGTGGAGGTTGCCTGCTTGACCTAAAACACATCAACTGCGGTTGAATATTGTGCAGTAATTACATTTACCACTAAAAACGACCCATTCAAACAGATCTCAAATATGAATCAGACTTATTGGTTTCCTTCTAATCACAGCTCTGGGAGTGCTGCACTTGCTGCATTTTCCAACATGCTTCTTCCAATTAAAATATGAACCAGCCCACATATATGTACTGCTTTAAACATCTATAGTACTGTATATGGTGTTTGGCAAGTTAGCCTTAGGTTACACCCACGCATTAGCTTAATTGTACATAATTTGAAGCAGGTTGCATAAGAGAGCTGAGGCAATCACACTCTGTCTTTTAAAGATTATTATTTTAGTTCTATAATGACGTTAAAAACACTATCTGCAAAAATGTTTAGAGTGATATATTATTAGTGAGGTTCCATATTATGTATATAGAAGCTTACCAAAGTCGGATGAACCGGATTGCACCAAGGTCTCCAGCCTGTAAATCTTTTGTCTGAAGAAAATAAGACAATGTAAAGTAGGTGAATGACTGAACACCAAATCATAAATTAGAACTGTAGTAAAAATGCCTGATCTCAAACAAATTGTATTACTAAATCTTTCCTGTATGGAAACTATTAGGGCAATAGTTTCATTATAATACATGCTTTACATTTTTTTTAACGCACTTGACTGAGATATGTTTTAGATCTGTGTTAACCTGAAAAGGCCAAAGAGGAGCTTTGTAGATTCCACCAATGCTGTTTCTGTCACCCAAGAGAAGCCAAAGATCTCCACTGTGTCTGTTTCATATTCTGCAGGGGCAGGATCCAAACGTAAGAGTAACCTGTACAATGGACGCAAAATTAATTGATCTTTGAAAAAAATTAAATATGTCTAGCAATGTATGTCTCTTAAACCATGTCCTGATTCCTCAGGATAAATGCAGAGGCTGGCTATGCCTACCGTTTCAAGGAGCCTCTCGATGCATACCCATCTGCAGAGAGGGCCCTCATTGGATCCTCCTTTGTGTCAGAACAGCTGAAGCATGGTGGTTGGGCTGGAGTCAACTCACACAGACTGTCTGCCGTGAAGGGGGAAACTGGTGGGGTGAGGGACTGGCTGAAGTCATCTGCCATGTTGCCAGCACAAAATCACTATGACCTTTAGTAACAAAAAAGCAGTGCGAAGAAGGTACAGAGTGGTTAGACAAAACAGAGGTCACCATGGGTCAGTGATAAATGTAGCTCAGCAGCACTCTGTAGTTTCTAAGGGGTACTTGTAAAGGAAATTTGGATGAAAGTATGACAAAAAAAAAAAAATCTAATAGAGCTGTAAATGATCACAAATGCGCTGTCAGCCCATGCAATTATATAACAGCAAAAAGGTTCAATGTAAAGATCCAGTGAGTGCATGATGATAATTTTGGATTTAGTGGCAATAATCAATCGGAGGTTTTAGAGTAAAAATGCTAAATGACAGACAATAATTCTACCCATTGCAATACTGTCTTAAATATTCAAAATATGACGTTTTGACCAACTTGTGTAGCCCTAACCGACCTGCAACTGTTAAGAAGAAAAAACAACCAAAAATTATTTGTTTTGCTGATCTTTTGGAATTGTACAATAACTCTTAATCAGCTGAAAACCATTTAAGCATCATAAGTTGCCTATGAGAGTACATAAAAACTATTTAGTCAGCTTGCAGGGTTAAATGTAATGTATATTTTCTTCATTTATACAAAATATAGAGGTAAAATTAACAGATTAGATATATCTCATGTTATATTTGAGGTTACACAATGTCTTATCTGTAATGTTAACCGTATTCTGTGTAACTCATGTAGATTAAGATGATGCACCATTTCAGCTCTTTATTCTTACTTACTTGTTAGTCTTGAATAGTAAGAGTCACTAGTAGTACTTCTGATTGGATCTATTAAAAAGTGTCTGTGCTTAAAACAGACAAAATGGTCATTACAGTAGGAACAGATGAAATATGACCAAAGACATTATACACTCTAAACACTACGTGCTACAAAACGGAATATATAACTAGCATTAGCTTAACTTACATGATTTACACAGAATACTGAAACGTTAAAGACGTTGCGCACCCTGAAATATTACATCAAATATATCTAATTGGAAAACCAAACACAGTATAACTCTTGCATTACACATTTACAAACCTTCTATTGCAGCAACGTATGTAATATGGTTATTAAAGCCCGTGAAAATAACGTCAGTCTGAAGATCACAGCTGTCAACATCCGCTGTTTAGGTTTCAGGTTCTCCCGCGCCTTCACTGCACGCATGCGTACTTCCGGCCTTTGTCCGACGCGCTCGGCAATTGGTTGGAAGTTTCAATGTAGGCGGGGCGTAGTGCTGATTCCGACGTGCTTCCGGAGTCGTCTCGGACTCGGTCCAGATGCTGCTTTGTTAAAAACACATCTTCACAGCGTGTTACTGTTTTTTTCATCGATTCCACCGCCAGAGTTGACATGTTTTCTATGCGCAATTGTCTCTGTTTTCAGTAGAACGAAGCCATAAGTCTACATTGTTTTGTGCGCATATCCTTGGCATCACATTCTACGTTTAATTTCACTAAGTAGACATGGCTGTTAGCTTAAATGTGCATTTACGTTGCTTGTAAAATGGGATTAAATGTATATTTAATTACAAAATGTGATACAAGTCAGCGTTAGTTTTGGATCTGTCACACTCAGTTACTGTTTCTCTAATTCCAGCTGCCGATGTCATGCACAAAATAAAGTATTAATGCTGGGGTTTAAGTAGAATTTTATCCACGCCAACCCTAATTTCCATATGCAGATCTGTCTCTCCCAACAGTCCCTCTCGCCATCACACCATTTCTTGCATTCTAATGCATTCTCACATCTTTACAAAATCCCCCCTTCCGCCACACGCCGTGGATGTGCTCGTTTTGTCGTCTTACATTCCATTATTTCTGCACGTTTGGCTTGCCCGGTGAGGAGAGAAGATTCACGGTAGATGCGGTTTTTGCATGGGCTAATTTGCACGTTTTATTACCGGGAGTCAGTGGGGACAATAAACATGGGAGCGTCGGGAGATTGGTTTTCTTTGGGATGCATCAACCTCCATGTCTGCTTTCAACTGGAGTCTGTGTCGCTGAGTGAAGCCTCTGTCGCCAGGATGCGAAAGGTAAAGCCTTTTTTTCTGTTCCTACGCTACAAACCCATTCAGTCACTGTAGTACAACGGAGGGAGTGAGATTTGATCCTCTTTCACACCCCCGCCCCCCCTTTTCACCCTCAGATGTTGTCTAGCTTTCCAGGCTTTGATTCACTGGACTTTTTTTCAAAAATACTGATAAACTAACCCACCACGAATAAAAACACTCAATAATCCACGCAGAATGTATTAATAAATATGCAGATATTAAATGTGTGTAGGTGGGTAACCTCCTGCTGAAAGTCGAAGCTTCATCATAATAAACTGCGTTAACAATGTGCAGTAGACTGTCCTCCCTGTGGTGAGACAGACTACACATCCAACAGCTGTCCATATTTTCTACACTTTATAATAAAATAGTTCAGACACATAAGTGCACCCAAACAGGTGCTATGATTTGTCATCATTCAGGTCATAGTTGGGTGGAGTTCATGAGCTGAGGTCTGTCCAGTGTCTGTTAAACAAAATGAATAAAGTGGTTCTGTTACATTTAAATGTATTTGTGAGTCAGTACATGGACCATCCGGTAGATTTAATCAGAATGCATTCACAGAATAAGTTATTACTTGTGTAAAAAAAAAAATGGTGGGAAACTTCTATTTAATGAGGCCGCCAAACTGTATCTTATAATTACAAAAGTTACATCCAGAACTACAACAATTAATCACCAATGAATGACTTTGCGGCTATTAAATTACTGGCCAACAACTCCTCCTCCTTGTTTCTTTGCTCATCTTTGACGGTAAAATGAATGCCTCTGACTTCTGGACCAAACAAGACATTTGAACACATTATCCCAGATGTTAGAATCATGGATTGGCCTTTTCACCCCTTTTCATCATATCCACAACACTGAGTAAGTACACAATGTTGAGAATTCACCACAAAAAATCATTCTTTGATCGATGGATTCATGTTTCTATCATCAGTTGTCTCATAGTTACTTAAAGTGGGTCTGTAAGTGATTTCAGTGTCAGTACAATATCAGATTCAGTATGAGCATCTATCAAATATGGCAGATTATGCTCTTAGTTCTATATCATCTAGATGCTGGAAATTGGTAGATATTGTCATGCAATAACTGCTATCATGTCTGTAAAAATGACAAAGATATCCTAAAGTTTCCTTTTTCAAAAGTGAAGTTTGTTTGATTGTTAAAACAAAACAAAAAACAGAAAAAAAAATCTATAATCCAGTCCAGATCCAATCAACCAAATTCTGTAAATGAAAATAAACTGTCCCCATATTGGAGTCAGATGGTCTTTAGACCCTTTATCATCCATGGTCTTTCACATGATCTAAGCGGTGTGTGAATTAGTAAGTACTGGTTGGAGTGTAATGCCTTGCTCAGTGGCTCTTACTAACATGTAAATTGACCCTTGGGTACTGAGTTAAAGTCCCTCTAGGCTTATGTGACCTTCCAAAATGACCCACAGGCTGTTTAAAGTTGCTACACTATTGGTAGATACTTCATTTCATCCTTGTGTTTAAATTTGACCTCAAAACAGACATCTGTAAGTTTGGTCAGTGCAATAATCTGGACCTCCTTCTAAAATAATGTTATCCAATGACCTAGTTTGACCTCTGGAAATCCTGTATGATACAATTCCACCATTAACTCCCCCTCTTAGGAGTATAGTTGGAAAGCCTGTAATGACTTTGCATAATGAGTTAGGCTACATTCTCTTTTTTCATTGGGTCTAGTTCTAAAAGATCTCTGCATTGTACAGGGGAGAGTGCTAGTCCCTTTTATCTCCAGAAAAAAAAACCCTTGTGGCTACAGTTTGATCAATTAAACTCCTGAAAGAGCCCCTCTTTCATTCGTCTGCCTGAGAGGAATATAAAGTTATCAGTCTTCCCAAGCGATATGAGGACGGAAATAAGTAGTTTGTCTATAAAAATGTCCAGGTACTTTATCAGCATCCCAGTAGGCCCCGAGGCCCTGACACTGTTCAATGTGGCTCTCCTGTACTCCATTCTCATGTGCGCTCTCTTTCTCCCTCTCTCTCTCGCTGTCTGCTTTGTCTCCGCCTGAGGCCCCCTTCTCGCTGGGTGGGTGTGCGCTGCTGGCCCCGTACCTCGGTGGGATTGACTGGGGCTCGAGCCCCAAGTGAGCTTATCGATTTCAATCAGTGGTTTGGGAGATTGGAGCTGAATGATGCTGCAGACTTTAAACAGTGGCGAGCTGCACTGTTGATGTTTTTGTGGAAAAGTTCTGCAGAGGAAGGCACACTCATTGATGGAGGCAGACATACAAATTAAATTCTACATTTTTATTTCTATTTATTTATTTATTTGTCCAGGGACAGAGCTCATCAATCAGCGATACTGTAAAAGTGCCAGTTTTCAACTTGGCTAGATGTTAAATTAGCCAGTGAAACAACAAAACATTCTAAGTTAGCACAGGGACAGCAGACGGAACATATTAAACTCCTAGTGGAATGACACAGGCAGAATGTAAAACAAGACACTATCAACAATTAACATACTGTAGTATTATACGGACAGTTTTGAAAGGGAATCAGGTGAAAAGTAAGAATAAAGAATTGGTATAAACACATTATTTTACCATGTTTAAATGAATCAGATAAACACCATCCCGAGACAATGCAAACAGCTGATTAAATAAATACTACTAAGTGTTGACTCAGGCAGTTAAGGAGGTTCTATGTAGTATTGATATACAAAACTCTCACCAGCAGTTGGAAATCTGGTACCAGAATGCATTCAGGACTACCAAAACCACAGACTAATCAACATTTTGTATTCACAGACTGAATAAAGTATAAGGTTCATTGTTTACATGCATCTGTATTATGGTATCATCAAGTTTTCTTCTTCAAACTAAAACTCATACGTGCTTATTTTTACAGTTGCTCAAAATAACACTGCGTTTTAGAATGTTCATGTGCTGCATCAGCTGATAGTTTACATTATAGCTCTGTTAGCTTAGCTTTGTTTTTAAAAAGAAAACAGCCACAGTAAAACCACAAATCACCTCAGTTTTCTGTAAGATCTGTTTGGAATTGTCCAAACAGGGCCAGAACTGACATACTGTAGTTTAGTCTGAACCAACAAATGGATCAACAAATGTCAACTTAGCAAAGATAATAACATCCCATAATAACTTTACACCTTCATAAGCCTTAGAATCAAACTCACTCACATACTCTCTCACATTTCAGCGTCAAACTCCATTCTTTTCATTTACAGCTGAGTCCAGTGGTGAAAACAACAACAGTGCTTCTTACTTTTATTAACAAGTCACTTTCACCCACTCTAAATATTGTTTCTTTACAGTTCTCATCCCATATATAAATTTTCTGAGGCTTTGGTCAAAGGCTCCATGGGGTTAGTTTTCCTCCCCATGGGAGGCCGGCAGAGTGACTCACTACTCCCCCTAGTGGTCAAATAAATCCCTAGGCCGTTGCTGGAAATAAATTCGCTTCATATCTCTATGATCAATACACTGGCATCTTTGGCAGAACTTCACAGCTCTTTATTCTAAACACTATAATTATATACTGACTGATATTTGAAAGTAGAAATACTACATATAGCTCCTCTAATACATTGGCAGGATGACACAACAGTGACAGCAGAAGACATCAGAATCAGAATACTTTATTAATCCCAGGGAGATATTGTTGTTTATTACAGTTACTTCATCCAAGTATAATAAAAAGTAGCAGGAAAGAAATTATCACTACATTACAATATATACATTATAAAGCTCTAAATATACAAATATATATATATATCTGA
>JAPQRQ010000009.1:29643784-29659663 GCA_037367365.1 Apogon talboti
TCCCCGCTCATACCTCACTCTCATTTGTAAACGGAGGAATGTGGAGAGAGAGGGGAAGGACTTGACTGAGGAATGTGTGGAAAAGATGTGGTTTCCCTCCCAGGTGGGAAACTCTGGCGGGAGATGAAGGCGGAGAAGTAAAAGAAGAAGAGGAGGAAGGAGGAGGAGGAGGAAGAGGGCAAAGAGGAGGAGGAGGAGGAAGAGGAGGAGGAGAGCAGAAATGATGCTACAACTGCCTCCCTTTCTCTCCCTCTCTCCCTCTCTGGGCTGAGATGATGTATGGCTGCAAAGGCCACATGTTGGCCGTGTGATGGATTAAAGCACTTTGTAGGAAAATTACTGAGAGCGCCTCAGCACACCAGAGTCTAGCCCTTAATAAAACTCTCTTCAATATTGAAATGGAGAGAGAGAGAGAGATAAAGAAGATAAAGAAAGATGGTGAATGGGCGCAGAGCAGAGGGGGAAGCACGCAAACATGCTTATGCACTATACTGAAGCATTGAGAAATATTGTGTAGCTTCACGGTTGGATTTTACTGTAGGTTTTGTTTGGAGTGGGTTTATAAAAAGAGCCAAGTAAAGCAAAGCAATTTCATGAAGAGCCTGTTTATTATAAGCCAAGTTGAGGGACTTTTACAATGTTTTTTGTCAGTTACTGCCGTTGTTGAGTGTATTTTCAACTTTACTTTTAGCAGTTGACAGTTTTTATCCGAAATAGGGGCTGAGCGCAAGTTAAAGAAAACGGCAGCTTATTTCAAATGACAATGGATTCCAGTGATTTTTTTTTCTTTCTTTTTTTTTTTTTTTTACTGAAATTGAGCTTTTTTTTTTGTTGTTTGAAGTGGATTTTATTTTTGGCACAGATTCTTAAGTGAACAGGACTCAAACAGGACAGGATAACCTGCAGCCATGCAAAATCTAATAATGTAGGTGTATATAAAATAAAAGTTTTATGTTTATTCCATGCTCAACCTTCAGATAATCAAACTTCTCATTTCACCACAACAACATACATATTTAAATAAGTATATAGAAGTAATATAATTAACTTGAGTAATTGTATTTACATATTATACAAAATTATGTAATGTTTATAAATTGATAAATCTAATTTAATCATTTACTTTATCTTATAAGAGTCAGTGTGATTGCAGTCATGTGTTTCCCTTAATCTATTCAGCTTTTACCAAAGTTTGTTCTAATTTAGCACATGTGTGTATTGACTTGTAAACTAGTGTTATTTCTGTTTTGTTGCTGTTATAGAGTTTGTTCCACACAGACCCAACATCCATTTGAAGTGTTTGACTAATTCTATTGTGTTGCTGCTTTACTTTATTTTGTTTTGCCAGTATTTATTCTGAAGTTTTCGCCTAAGTAACCAGACAGCACTGTTTTTACAGAGGTGTGTAATAAGCTGTGATGAGAAGTGGTCCTTTTTCTTTTTTAGAAAGGTTGACTAGATGGAACATTGTCAATTTGGCCACTTCCTTAAGAATGAGGAGATACCTTATATTGGTGTTTTGTTTTTTTTCGGATAATACCAGTACCATGTTTTTATTGCATTAAGATTGACGGCCATAACTGCATTAACCCTTTAGGTGTGTTAGGAGCTTTCTAAAAAAAAATAAAAAAATGACATTTTGATATCAAAATTTCAAAAAGCTGTATCTTAGAAGTGGTTAGAGATATTGGGTATGACCCAAAGTTTATGATGGGAGTAAATGTACTTACCTAATTTGGATATTGTGACATCACGAGGTGGCGGCCATATTGGATTGTGTAACTTTTAGTCAAATTGAACTTTGAACATATTTACATGGAAGTTTTCTTTGTGTTTTTGTTTTTTTGTCATTTTATAAATTAACTCGAACATTAGTAGAATGTAAAATGCAGTTAGTCTAAGTAACTTTTTATCCAAGCAGCAGATTAGCCAAATCTGTCCTTATCTATCCAAACTAAAACTAAATGAACTTACTGGATTTTCTTCTTCACTTTGAATAGAAACATGTCCTGAATGTTAGGATTGAAGGGTCACATGTCCACCATCTATTGGTGGGAGGTGGTTACAAGATTTGACGACTCTATCTGAATCTATGGTCTGTTTCATTCCGTTATGTTGCTTGTATTAATTCTTTAAGCACAAAAGTCGCAATATTGCGTATATTGTGACTTTTGTGCTTAAAGAGTTAATATGCACAGCAACGTGGAGCAGAACTGATGTTTGGGGAGGGCTTTCCAAAACACATAGAACTAATTACAAGTTTGATTTTACTGGATCTGGAACTTTGCTTTTCTATACTGATTAAAAGTTTCATTCAGTGTCATTTACATATAACCTGATGTAAACTGCTGAGATGCATGTTGAGGTTTAATTGTTAATAACAGCTGCTTGTGACTCAGTCCAAAAGTGAGTCACTTCTAAAACCCATTCTCTATTTTATTCTAAGACAGACCATAGATCCCTCTCCCCCACTTCACATTTCATTTCCTGCCAATACTGTAACCAACAAGGCTTAACTGCTCACCCCATTTAGCCCCCAGCATCTCCCTCCATCACCCATGCCTCCTCCCGTCGGCTGCTGCTTCTCTGCGGTCGGAGCCGCGGAGGCCGCCGCCCCTGTAGGGCTGTTAGTGTACACACCAGCTGCTGTTTCCTCCGTCGGGTGGGCTGCTTCATGTGGATCTCACACACTGCTTCGATGGCTCTTGATGTCCGTGTTTGTTTTTGTTTATGCCACACGCTTTTCCCCGTCTATCCCACACACCATTTCTGCCACTGTCTTCTCTTTCTGAGTGCGTGTCGGAAGCAGCAGGACGTGAGTTCTGAGACGACAAGTCCGACTCTGTTCAACTTCCATCAGAGGATGAAGGAGCCCAGATAGGCAGAGAGGATTTAGGGACACATATTGGAAAAGAAAAACAATGCAGAAAGAAGTCATTTTTGATTACAACATAACAAGCTGGAAGCACAATCCAGTTATTATCATTTCATGAAGTTAGTGGACATGTTGTAATTGATGCTATATTCAGTAGTAATTTGATCATTTTTGTATTTGTCCCATATTTGGACATTCATATACTCCTTGTTGTGACACCTAGACAACTTAAAGACAGAGACAGAGAGTGCAGATTCAGTTTAGTTTACCTTATATGCACATTATATACAATAAGATGGTTAAAAAGAAATTTTGCCGTAATAGCTGGGATAGGCTCCAACTCCCAATGACCCTCTGGAGGATTCAGCAGTTCAGAAAATGAATGAATGAATAAAAAGTTAGCAGAGGTTTGAAGCTAAACCTGGCTTATGCAAATGCATTCCCTTTAAAAAATTAACAGTTCTATTAAAATTACAGAAATGAACCTAAATACAGGCTTCAATATAAGAAAGGAAAAAAAGACAATTCAGTTTTAAATAGGATCTTTATACTTAGAAGTTGAAATACAGTATAAGGAATGTATGTACAAGGAGGTAATAGCAATCCCTCATGGATCATAAAAGGCTTCAGATCAAGCCTGTTTTTAAGCATTTTTAGTAAACAACTGAATTCAACAGTAAAGAACGCACAGTGACACACAATAACCACAGCGCTTGTTAAGATTCACAGCACCTGCTTTTATATTTAACAGAGTTGTTGTGAATTTGATGCCCGATCCTCTCCGTCTTCTGCTGAGCAGTATGATAATCTGATTCAACCTGAAGACGGAGAGGAAACCTCTCTTACCCATCAATAATCAGCAAAGGATGGGTGAAGCTTCAAAACAAACATGGGTGAAATATGGAACAGAAGCTGTGCAACAGCAGTAAATCAGCACACAAACGACTGATGCATTCAATGATTTTAGCAAAATACTACCTCACATCACTCTTAAATATGACTTAAATGACACTTGAGTATGATTTTTATATGAGTTTTTACTGTTTTAAGTGGTTTTTATTTTGGCACAAATTCTTAATTGAGGTGGACTCACATAGAATGATCTGCAGAAACATAAAATATTATATCATGAATGTAGCATATAGGCTTTGTTATATACTGAACATTTAGTCATAACCTTGTGATGAATTTAGCACCTTATATCCCATAACCCAACGATTCTGACCAGGACTCACTGGAAGAAGAGATCTTTTACCTTGATGGGATCCTCCTGTAATTACAAAACAATAAATGAAAGGAATGAAAATATTATTAACTTAACACCATCTCACACTGGTGACACCAGGTTTGTGGATCTGACTCTGTTACTGACTTTGTGTCTCAGTGGAATGAGAGACTTTTTTCCAACTAAACAACACCAAATAATAATAATAATAATAATAATAATAATAATAATAATAATAATAATAAATATAATAATAATACATTTAATTTATATAGTGCTTTTGATCAAAGTGCTTTACAACATAACAACAATAAAAGAGTAAGAGCACAGTAAAAACAGATTCAATAAAATACATCAAAACAATTCTAGACAAATACAATTCCAATAACAGCAATTAAGAACAATTTAAGAACAATTTAACATCACAGAACAACACAACTCAGGGCTCATATACAACAGTAATCAAGTGGGTTTTTAGCTTTACTTTAACCCATAAAGACTCGGTGTGACTTTGGTAGCAGTTCCCAAGTAAATTTTTCTCTCTGTTTAACTTTCCCTAAGTGATTTATCACCATTTATTATAATACTGTTCTCTATATTTTGTGCTTTTTCAGGGAAAATCAGGTAATTTCCTATATTCATTTTGCTGATCATGTAGACGTTCATAAAAACTCAGTTTAAAGTTGAGGATTATTTTATTAGAAACAGACAAAACTGAAGAAAAAGTTACTTTTTCAGCAAAGATATCATTAACTGAACATAAAACAACTGTCTCCATCCACTGTCATTGATCCACCTCCATGGGTTTTACTGGTGAATCAATGTTGTAGAGGATGACAGTGTTTCCATGGTAACTACGGAGCCTCTGAACGTCCAAATGGGTCATATCTGATGACCATGAAAAGATGAATAACTGTATTTTTCACTAATTACATGTATTGATAGGATTAGTGGATCAGAAGTTATTTAACATCAGTAGATGATTTTGGTTTCCAGTGGCTGTTTGGGTTTTTATGGGTTAAATACCTCGACAGAACATGCCTGTCTGATGTCAAGGGTCAAAGTGTTCCACAGAGTTGGTACTTGAAAAGAAAAAGCCTGCACACTGACGGTCTTTTTCCCGGACCTTGGGAACACACAAAAGACCAGAGTCCTGGGAACACACTGAACGCGCTGGCACATACATGTTCACCAGGTCTGATGAATACGACGGCGCTGTGCCATCGACTATTTTGTAAGTCAGGAGGAGCAGATTGAAGTCTGCTCTGACATGGATGGGAAGCAGGTGAAGAAAGGCAAGCGACGGAGTGACATGTTCAAATGTACTTGCTCCAGTCAGGAGGCGAGCTAGACGATGAAGGATTAAATAAATTACAGCGCTTGTCGGAGATGATGGTGCTTTTTCTAGAAGCTGCTTCTGTGCTCTGTTAGCTCTGCATCTGGTCAGTGTGTTTTTTCCTTTTACTTCAACAAACACCTTGAGTGTAAGCAGTGACAAAAAAGCAAAGTAAAACAACAAATACATAACAGTTTACAAAGGAATTATGAGAGTTCCATGTATTTTATTAAAGCTAGAGATCAAATGTACTCTTTACACAGTTAATGTCAATTATCTTTTTCTGTATACATTTGGATTTATGGATATAAAATTAGCTTTAATTATTATTCTTTTCATATCCAAACTAAACCAAACACATTTTCCTGTACAAAATAAATGGGAAATAAACAAACTAGGGCTGGGTTATATACAGAATTACTTCGATTAGTCAAGGTTTTGCTTTCTTAATATTGCAAAAAAAAAAAAAAAAATGCAGATATTGACAATCAAGATTATTGGACTGGAGGTTTTTAATGCCACCAGTTTGTTTTTGTAATATGTTAATAGTGAATGTGTTTTTCAAGCACATGCACTATAGTTTTAGTAAAAAGTATTTTTGACTGATGTTTGGTTTTCACTTCAGTGTCAACTGAAAACTATCCATTAAAATTATGAATTGTCCATAATATTAAAAAAAAAATAAGATTTGTTTGGCCTTATCAAGTTATTTTGTAAAGGTGTGGTTTCCATTAGTGTCTTTCTTACGTTTGTGCAGGTAAACATTGGTTGGATAAAAACATGAGGAATTCTATATGATTGTTTTTTAATAGACAAACTTTATTTCAGCAAATGTTTCCAACACTGGACCAAAATAGAGAATGTATTGATGACTTATTATTGAAAAAGTTGAAGAATTATTCTTAATATTCAATGGAAAAGTTTTACAAGCACTAACTTTAGTCGCATCAAGCAACAGGGAAATTATTATTTGCCTTAAAACCTGTAAAGAATGAGATAACAAAGGCACCACATCAAAAACATTACAGAATTTCTTTGGAGATGCAAGGTAATGTGATGCTGAATAAATTTAACATAATGAGAGAGCTGACCATGTTGGTTAAATACCACCGTAGTCAGGAAATATTGAACCAACAATGAAAGAGAATGGATTAATTTTTATACAGAACATGTCTTTTGTTGCATGTATAAAATCTGTGAGTTATGTTTGCAAATTAATGACCATGACAGTAGCATTTGTTCATAGAATGATGAGAGTCTGAGGGGATTTTAGCAACATTTTAATTACATACAGGGTTTAACCAGGTTCAGAATGAATGATTATGTGAACTACGGCTTTAGCAACATATCTCAGGAGTTTTAATAATTGTATGATAGGAGAAAATGAAAGTTCTCATGTATGTAAATATAAGAAGTGCTTTTACTGTTAAAAAATGTCAAAAAATACTTCAAGTTTCCAAAATCAGGGAGTATATGTCAGAGTCTGTGCTTCAGATGTACTGATGTTTTTATGTCCATACCTACAGGTTTGATCTAAAGCATGGTCTTTATGGAAAAAAAGGGTGAGTTGATAAACCCTTTGGCACCACAAGACCGTCCACAAGCCTCCCTTCTGCATCATTAAACCATAAAGACCCAGTGCTACTTTTGTGTCAGTTCTCAAATGAGTTTTAATTTCTATTTAACCTTTCTTAAGTGATTTATCACCATTTATTATAATATTACCCTCTGTATTTTGGATTTTTTTCAGTGAAAATAAGGTATTTTCCTATATTTAATTCACTGATCATGTACTTTAATCATCATGCTGATATTACATTTGTTGGATATTATGTCAAAAACAGAAAAAACTTAAGAAAAAGTGACTTTTCCAGTAAAATATATCATTGACTGAATGTAAAAGCAAGCGTCTCTAACAGCTGTCATTTATCGAAGGACATGGGTTTTACTGGTGAATCATTGTTGTAGAAGATGATGGTGTTCCCACGTTTACTATGGAGCCTCTGAACATCCAATGGGTCATATCTGATGACCATGAAAAGATTTATACATGTATTGATGGGAGTAAAAAGTTATCAAACATTTTGGATCAGTAGATGCTTTTTTCTCCTTAGGTCTTTGAGGGTTATTAATTCATTCATTTTAAAGGTTTTAGATCATGCCCAGTCTGCAGTTGTTCAGAACGGAGCTGGAGGAACAGAACCAGAGTGTATGTATTGATAGGATTAGTGGATCAACAAATATGAAACATTTTACACCATAGTGGCTGTTTGGGCCTTTATGGGTTAATGTCACTTTTCCATGGGTAAAACATTATAGTTCCTCCACATCGGTGTTTGTCAAGTGATAGAAGTTCACCATGAACTAGAAAATGGTTCAGATCTTCAGATGTAAACAGACACATATGTACACAGTGGAACTGTATGGGCCCAGTTGTCATAGATACCTGATATAAGACTAATATCCAACCTCAGTGTTGGATCAGTGCATCCCTTTGTTCTTCTTCTTCTGTTCCTGGCAACAAACTGGCCAACAAATGTAATTTACAGCTGGTCTCGTTCCTGAGGTGGTGCGTTAGAGAAATGCTAAAACAGGATCAAATTCCCACTATGGGATAATTAAAATTCACTTCTTTAATTGAATAATCTATTTTTCTTCTTTCTAAACACTCCGACTTCCAGCTTGCATAATTGCCAGTGATTTCCAGTTGGGGTGCAGAAAACACAAGTCCAATATTTACTTCTTAAGGGAGTGTTTCATCAGTTGTTTCTCTGAGCTGTAGCTGCAGCCGATCCAAGGAAAGAGTCCTTGTAGATTTTCACACTAAACCATCTACAGCGTCTTGACAGAGGCAGCTGTCTTTCTTCTGTATCTTCCAGCTTGCTTTCTTTTTATTTAATCATTGTTTCTTTAATCTTAAAAGCTGTTGTATTCATTATCATAAAGGTCATTTTGCTCTTGGGTTCAGTTTTAACAGATTACCGCTTAAACATAAGAATCAGTCGGTTAGGCGGTTATTCATGATGATGTAGTTTTATCTGTAAAATCGTTTAACTGTATGACCGTTGTAAATCAAATATAGATGACTCATGACCTAAAAGTGTGATTAAATCTCTGCCTATGCCCAAATGTTTTGATTTAGCCGATATTATCCTTCGGAGGCTTTGCAGCGCTCTTCTGTCAGCTGCAGTACCGTCATGCTAATCACCTCCTCATCAGTACTTTGAAGTGAGGTCATCTGTCTGAGAGATTCAGTTAAGGAATCAAGAGCTACAGAAAAAAAGAGCGTTTTGAATAGTCCAGTCTGTCGGCTCGTTCATCTGTCTGGAGTCTGAAGGTCTGGCTGAATGCCGGTGTTGTCCTCAGTCTGAAAAGAGGGCCAAAGGTCAGGGCACCGACGCTCACAAGTACATCATCACAACATCATCGACTTTCTGTTTTCACTCATTTCTGCTCATGTCCTTAGTTAGGTTCCATGTGTATTTTCTGAAGTTAAATGCTATGAATTCTCACCCACTAAGCCAAGATCTGACCGTGACTTAAGCTGACCGGGAAGTCCTGTGTACACTGCATGGACAAAAGTATTGGGACATATTGAATTCAGGTGTTTCTTTTCTAACAGGGGTCTGGGATACAAAACAATAATGACAAATGTCATAATTGGGATAAATATTATTGTATTGGTTAGTTCAGTTTAAATTGTTATCTTTGGTTTTTACTTAATTTCTCTCAACATTGATTTTTTTTAACATTTTTTATCCATGATTATGATAAAACTTTAAGGAAATATGGATGTTTCTAAACTATATGAACAAATATATTGGGACACATCATGTGTACAGCTGTAAGATGTCCTGTTCATGATGATTTGACATAGAAACATCAATATTACTTCAAAGTTTAATGGGAGATGTGAAGAAAGTAGATGGTTAGTTGTGGTAGAGAATTATTATTTACAGTTAGAGCACAAAAAATCATTTCGAAATTTAGAAGTAGAGCATTTAAATCATAGTTATGGATACAAAAAAAACCCTCAATGTTGAGAGGAATTAAGTCAAAACCATCTCTGAGGCATTTTGGAAGCAAAGATAACAATTTAAACCAAACTAACCAATGCAATAGTATTTATCCCAATATAAAACTATATTATAACATTTGTCGTTATTGTTTTGGATCCCAGACCCCTGTTAGAAAAGAAACACCTGGATTCAACATGTCCCAATACTTTTGTTCATATAGTGTATATAATAAGTCGAATGCTATGAATTGTCATCCCCTGAGCCCAGATCTGCCTGTGACTTCAACTGACCAGGAAGTCCTGATGAACCTCGAGCCGTGTTAGTTGATCATACAATGTCTGGAGCATACAGTATCTGTGTGTGTGTGTGTGTGTGTGTGTCTGTGCATGTTGGAACACTCATGATTAGCGTTCTCAGTGACTGACTGGCTGATGGGGTTGATTTGTCCGACAGTGCTGTGTGTCAGGCAGGCTCAGCGTCCGCACTGGAGAACATGAGTGAAGGAGCAGATAATTGATAGTGACAAGGCGCTCCCAGCCTTAATTGCTGCTGGTGAATTAGATTACCTTTTCAAAGTGCCTTCATTAGCAGAGGGAGAGCCATACCAATGGTCCCCTGATTGGCCTCATATTGTTTTGCTGTGAACCTGCACTGGCAGGGCATGGAGATGTGTGTGTCTGTGTTTGTGAGGGTGTGTTTGTTTTGGTTGGTGTGAAATTGCTCGCTAATTTTCATGTACAGCTGCAGTTTTACAGTGTGTGTTTAGGCTGCGCGCATCCTATGTTAAACAACAAAATGACATATTTAGTAGCAAGTGTTTCTTTGTTTTCATTGGCCACAGGGTACTTTAACAATTTTAAGATGATTCACAAAAAATTAAGCAAAATGTAACCTGTTCCTTCCCACCTAATTTGTATTAAGTTCCAAAGCTTATAACTGAACATCCACAAGGACAAACTGAATCAATCACACCTCATTTGAAAGTTAATAACCTCTAGTTTCAGAAAATGTCCCTTTTTAGTATGTGATTATAATACAACCTGAAGTCACACACTAGTCCCATTAGCTACTTTCACTATCCCGGTGATTCTTTCACTAGTTATTTCTTGGTGCTCAGGAATACTGTAAAATAAACTTAGTGACTCTAATAAGGTATAACATGTCTATATTGACAAGTTTTATTGTAGAAACTTAAATGTATTTAACCCATAACGAGCCAGTGCTACTTTTGTTGCAGTTCACGAAAGAATTTTTCTCTCTATTTAACCTTTCTTAAGTGATTGTTCACCATTTGACATAATATTATCCTCTGTATTTCACTGTAAATCATGTATTTTCCTATATTCAAATTCCTGTATTTATTTTAGATGTTAATTCAAAGGTTATTATATAAAAACAGAGAAAACTGAAGAAAAAATGACTTTTTCAGCAAAGATATTAATAAGTGAACGTAAAAACAAGTGTGTCCATCCATTATCATTGATCCAACTCCAGGGGTTTTACTGGTGAATCAATGTTCTAGAAGATGACGACATTTTCACATTCACTATGGGGTCTCTGAACGTGTGATGACCATGAAAAGATGACAAACTGCATTTCACCTCAGTCATTTACATGTATTGATAGGATTGGTGGATCAACAGGTATTAAACAGTTCAGATCAGTAGATGCTTTTTGTTGCCAGTGGAGGTTTGGGTCTTTATGGGTTAATAATTAATGATGACTGGACCGCCGGTGATCTGGTAGGAATGGAGAGGTTAAAGAAGAAAGAAGAAATGAGTAACATTCAGCAAAGTCTTGCTGTTACGCACGCTGGTTGCTTTCTAGTGAAATCCACTTACCATCCTGTTGCCCATCTTATGTGTTGGAGTTTGTGTTGGAGTCTGTGTTGTGCTGAGAGATGGTCGTTGAGATTAACACGCTCCATCTCTGAACTAACTGTAGCTATTGTTACCGCTGTAGATTAGCGAAAGGGAGGCACCCGGGCTCTAAGCAGTGACTGTAAATGTCATCCTTTGGAGTTCCCCCGAAAATCCAACCTGAATCTGTGTACAGCCTGATACAGTGGAAATGGTTGACCATTAAAGAAAGCCACAGAAAGTCTGATTTTGTAAAACTTGTATTACAAAACAATCACACATCTTGTTGGATTTTAATGAATTAAACTGGTGCTTCATCATCTCTCTCTGTGTGAAAATATGTCCACACCATAAATAATTTTTTAAAAAAAGTCATTTTTGGATGTTTATTGAACCCAAATAATGTGTACAAAACTATTGAAATAACAGCATTAACTGAATAATCAGACAAACAAAAGGAGACAAAGAAAGACCAAGAAAAGCCACAATTACCAACTCAAATTAAAAAATGTCTGTTTTTGTTTGTATTTTTTTTTCAGTGTTATGGCGCATTTATAATGTTAATGAATTCATTTGAAGAAACATGAACTGAATACAAAATCTGATTAAAAAATACACTTTCACTACTAAGACTATATGCCATATATGACAGGAAAACACACATTGACATTTTTCATATTAGAAGAATTTTTGTTGCACAACAAACGTCTCCAGAATAACAATCTTTGATTTTACAATTAAGGCATTTTCATGATTTTCAGAAAGCAAAACCTTGATTATTTGTAATAATTCAGTATACTGTCCAATCTTACATCTACGTATGTCAAAAAACCATCCTCATAGTGTAAGAATTTAAAACATACTTAAACATACATAAACTGGAAGTAATTCTTTAAATGAATTATAATAAGTTAATTCATTATTTAAATGCAAATCATATTTGTTAATGTAACCAACTATAAGGCTTTAATCAAATTAATTTAGGCTTCTACACAAATAAGAAAATTATTAATACATGTGAATTCCTTCACATTGCTCAACATCTTATCTTTTATTGGGAAGTCAGAGGTAGACGAGGTGGAAGTTAAAGGTAACAGGTGGCAGTCATTTGACATGAGTTTTCCGACTGTCCTCTGTGTTAGAAAGTCAAGGCTCAGCATTGGCCCCAGCAGACCCCGGATCAGCACCACGGAGAGCTCTGCTGTAAACCACTCAGAGACGGATCACGAATCACAGACATTATTTTCTATATCTGACACAAATGTGTTTTACATGATCTACAAATCAAAACAAGCTTCATAAATGTGACTAAAATGCGTGTCTGTAATGTATCATACGGCAAATGAAGCAGCTGAGCTAATGAACTTCACATTGCCAGAAATCAGGCATATAACAGTACTTTATGATTCAAATCATGCATAGAGTAATTAAGCTGACCACTCAGCTTACACTCACTGCAGAGTGTGATCCATCTCAATGCTGCACCATTGCTTGCTGCATAATCTGCTTTTTTCCTGCTCTATTATTCCAGCAGATGAAGTCTGCTTCTGACGCTGTAATAAAAAACCTTGTACTGTCGTCTGCTAATTAAAACCACATTGACACCATAGTATTCCATATAACAAGCATGATCAAATATATTGTAATCAGTGGGTGTCATGGTATTTTATCTTTGTGGTAAAATATTGTCATGGTTTTCCTTCTACTCCAGTTTTGTTTTTTGTTTCCTCAGCAATTTTCCACTTCCTCAGCCACTCTTTAATTCACCATCCCAGCCTAAACACACACTCACCTGCTGTCCTTTCAGTGATCAACACACTATCAGGGTTTTCCTGAGGTTTTCAGATTGAAGTGTTGTCTGAGTTTCAGCATTTTCCTCAAGTTAGTGTAAGAATTATATGCCCTGGTGGAGTGCTGGTAGTCCTCCTTAAAAAACTCTATAGTTGAATTTAATTTAGGACCATTATTATTACTGTCTGCAAAAATATGGAAATGTAAGAGTAGATAAATGAACACCAGTCCAAAAGCTCAAAAACAAACTTACTGCTACCTCACTGAGGGCCGACTGCATCCACAAAACCTGTGAAAAATCACGTTGTTTGTTTTGATGTCTGCATTGATTTTACATTAATTTGATATATGCTGTATGGACAAAAGTATGTGGACACATTGAATTCAGGTGTTTCTTTTCTAACAGGGGTCTGGAATACAAAACAATAATAACAAATGTCGTAATATAGTTTTATATTGTAGGTAAATATCATTACATTGGTTAGTTTGGTTTAAATTATTATCTTTGCTTCCAAAATGCCTCAAAGATGATTTTTACTTAATCTCTCTCAACATAGATTTTTTTGTATTTTTATGTATCCATGACTATGATTTTAAATGTTCTACCTCTAAATTTTTGAAATATCTTTCATGCACTGACTTTAAATAATAATTTTCTACCACAATTCACCATCTACTTTCTTGACATCTCGCTTAGGAAGAAAAATCTACCATTAAACTTTAAGGAAATATTGGCGTTTATATGTCACATCAGCATGAACTGGACATCTTATGAGCTGTATCCATGATGTGTCCCAATATTTTTGTCCATATAGTGTAGGTTGCATCCAGAATGGACTGTAAAACACTTGCTGCATACAGTACTATTCCACTTTGTTTTCATCCTTTTGTTCTAATGTATTTGTACTCAGCCCAATTCTGTTTCTTTATGTCTACTGGCTACCAATTCGGAAATCGTGACCTCTTTCTTCCTACTTACTTGACCTGATATTATATGAGGAAATTCTCCCACAGGCGTGAACTCATGGCCCCTGCATCCAAACGTTCTTCTAAGAGGTTAAGTGTTCCCATGTGTGAAAGCACAGTCAAGCATTCCTTTACACTGTGATAACGATTCCAATGTAATTTATAGTGATACACCTTTTATTCTAATTGTGCCTGCATCCGTGTCTATATTTACACTGTGCTTCCTGGTTCCAGACCTTGATTACATATGTCTTTCTCTTTGTAAAGTGTGTCATCCTAGTACCTAAACTTAACATGCATTTGTAGATCTGAGTCAGTGAAAATCTGACTACTACTCCATAGATAAATGGGACAGGAAATCTATGAACATGTACTTAAAGCCTTTCTGCATGTTAAGCTGACTTGGTGCTCATTACAGTAACATTAACATCAGGGACAAAACCTTTGCCATAGAAACTGCTATGTGGATGCTGTTCATAGAGCCAGCATGAAGAAAACAAAATGCTTAAAGTCAAAATATGTAAAACAATAATAGTCTTCCCTGAAATATCTAAATAGTTTGGTATTTGTGGATTGGAACCCACAAATCACTGTGCATGTTTGTTTCTTCATATAAATTGTATAGTATAGATGTGCAACAGATATTAAGACATAATGCTTGCCATGAAGATGTGGGTCAAAACCATCCAAAAGAGCATGGCATAAACAAACAGTGTACATAAGCAAGTAACATCAAGTTCTTAGTCTGTCCCATCAGAAAGTGTTGAAGAAACCATGCATTATACTCCTGAGGTATTTGGTTTCTTACGCTTGTCCTTCTGTAGGAAAATCAAAGGTCAAGGACTTGTCAAAGAGACGTGAGACTAAAATTATTGCATCAAAAAGAAGTTTCTTTCCCCCCTGATGCCGATATAAAAATAAACACCCATAAAAGCCAGGGGAAGGGATTTTGCAGAGAGCTGACAGGGAAAGTTGGGAGGGAGGGGGGGTTATCACTTCATGCAGAGGCAGTGACAAGCGCAGCAGAAGAACAAGTTTCTGCCCAAATCAGAAAGTCCACAACCTCAACTCCTCTCCTCCATCCCCTGCAGCTCCAGTTTCACTCCAGCCACCCTTGCTCATCCCATTTCCATATCTGTCTCCAGTCACTGCTCCATCACCACTCTGCGTTCCATCCACAGCTCCCAGTGTCCTCTCCCCCCTCTCTCCCAGCCAATCCCCAAAAACCCACCGGCATCCCCATCCCAGTCTCATGCTTCATCCCTGCCCCAGCCAGCCTGCAGCCCCCTGCAGAGTTAAATGGAGTGTGCCGGCGTCAGGGGAGTCGCATGCACTCAGCTCGGCTCAGCTGGGCTGCCAGTGTTATAAACTTACTGTGTGATTATTGTCAGAGCGAGACTCCTCCACCCAGGAGGTCTGTGTTGATGGTACTGTGTCACCGGGTACAGCCAGCCATGGAGGGTAGGATGCAAGAGCAAAGGAGGCAATGAACAGTGGGTGAAAAAAAAAAAAAAAAAAACCTAGGGTGAGGAAAGAAGAGAGTGAAGAAAGAGAAATACTGTTGGTGAAATGATGGAAGAACTGAATAAGATTAAGGGAAGAGAACAGGCAGGAGGGGAGGGAAACATCAAACGGGGAAAAAAAGCTAAGCCGAGCAAGGAAAGACTGATGTATACCTATCGCAGCAGACAAAGACAAGGGGAGACACACGGGGAGTGATATAAAGAAGGAGAAGCTGAAGAATGATGTGCCAGTAGAAGAAAGAGAGGCAGCGGGGAAATCAGCAGAGGAGAGAGAACGAGGGAGGG
>JAPQRQ010000009.1:29659763-29674841 GCA_037367365.1 Apogon talboti
ATGAAAAGATGACAAACTGCATTTTACACCAATTATTTACATGTATTGGTAGGATTAGTGGATCAACAGGTATTAAAAATCAAACAGTCTGATTAGCTGATTGTTGATGATTAATGATTAATTGAATAAATGAAAAAACAAACTGATTAATCCAATAAGTGTGCTATTGTTATGATGCAGTTTCCTGGTTCCTTCAATCTAACTGATTCAGAAAAAGCTAAAAAGCATCAGAAACTCCCTCCTCACGCATGTTTCCTGTCAAGGAGCAGCATTAAATCCCCATTAAACTGGTCTGGTTTGTGAATCGCAGACAGAAGGGGGAGCCTGAAGCTCTTGGGATCCCTCGAGGAAGATGTGTAATGTTATTCTTGTTCTACTGATTAGGATATGGATGCTGTGAACGGTTGTACACGCCGAGCAGATACAGGAAAAGGACATTTCAACTATTCCAACCATTTATAGTAAGATAATGTGTTCTCTCAAGTGGAGAATGAAGGTCGTGGTTTCATGTTAGCAAAAGATGTGGTTCAAACTATGCACTGAACAAGAAACATAATGTAATTCATACAAAAATATTTATCATATGATTAAAAAGTCAAAAAAGGGTTAAGTCACAAGCTTAGATGACCTCACCCCATTTATTTTTGTCTCTTTTCTGTCTTTTGCTTTAAACCACCGTGACTCTTTGTAACAGAAGTTTAGTACGACTCTTTTCTCTAACTTAATTTCCAGTTTTAGCAGTAAAAACATGGCAAGTATGTGCGACAGATTGCAAAGCACAATAACAACTGCTTGATTCCAATGTGCTTGATTCCCCATTACCGCCTCCCTAGCAACATATTCAGGCAATTATTACCTCATAAATGCTTCCTGTTTAGCTGAATGAACAGCAGCTGAAATTATCTGCTGAAAGCTTCCTTCTGCTTCCTCCACATTAGCCGACCATATGCAGCAGAAGGCTCTGTAGAGCAGCCAATGTGTATTTATAAGTTCTGAGGAGCACAGCCAGGTAAACCCTGCTGTTTTGTCTATTTTGAGCACAAGAGCAGACCCGTGTGGAGTAAAAAAAATTGCAAAAAAAAATAAAACAATAAATATATCAGGGATAAAAGCTCAATTACCTCATCCACAGAGGGGTCCCCATCTCTAAATACAATTTAGTTTAGTTTTAAAAGACTGGAACAAACCTGTGATAATCCATTCAGCGGCTCTGCCCTACATAACCACAGAGCCGTGACTGCATCAGTAGCCAAAGTGCAAAAAAAATGACTTCATCAGTTGTCTCCCTCGCCTCTCGCTGCTGTTGATACAGTAGTGGGTTGAACGTTGTTTAGCTGCACTCATGGGTGCCGTTTTCCGCTAAAGCCCGGCCATTATTTATGATTCTGTAATACAGACGGAGCAGCTCGTCTTTTTCATGTCGTCTGGACGGAGCAGAATACAAATGTCAAATAAACTGCTTCCTTCTCATGTATGCAGTAAAACAGGGGTGTCAAACACATGGCCTGTGGCCCCAAACCGGCCCTTCAAAGGGTCCAATCCGGCTCATCGGATAAATTTACAAAGTGCAGAAATTACACTGAAGATATTAACAGTCAAGGGTGTTGAACTGATTTTAGTGCAGGTTCCACATACAGACCAATGTGATCTAAAATTATAGTATAATAACCCTTTAACAATAAAATATGAACAACCTGATAATTAAGTCAATTTTAACAATATTATTCCTATTGCTAAATGTTTTGTGCATTTGTAGATCCACTGTGATCTGTAAGTTGTGTTAATAATAAGATGAGATATAATACTGTAGAAATTATTCTTATTTTAGTTCCAAATCTTTCCAAATTTTAAGAAAATGTTTCCAAATGTTTGTGTAATATGCACATGTACAAATGTTGAGGCATAATATTGTTAAACCTGCACTTATTTTTTGTTTAGATAGTTTGCAAATATAAATATTTTCAGAATTTTATGTTTTTTAGCAATAAAACAAACAAAAATTAGGAGTTGTTATTATTTGTAAGTTATTTTGTTGTTATTTTCCTGGTTCGGCCCACTGGAGGTCAAATTGGGCTGAATGTGGAACCTGAACTAAAAGGAGTTTGACATCCATGCAGTAAAACATTCAAGTCAATGACTGTGTTTGCTGCATATAAATACACACACTTCATTTGACCAGTTCTATTGAAGCCATAAACCATTTAATTTAACATGATAAAGTGCAGTATTTTCTATGGAACAGCTACTTCCTGTAATTAGCTGCATTTGCACATTTCCATCTGTCACAGCATAGTTTCCTGCCACTTAACCACTAACACATTCTATGGCCTTCCATACAATTAACACGTGGAAAGCTCCACTATAAAGATGTTCTGGGCGTGGATTCAAGAGGAAAACTCCCCTCCTGGTTTTATTAGATGAATAGAAGCCAATGTAAACAGGTGATAAAACATCAGACGCTGTGGATTTTTACCTTAACTCAGAGGTGTCACACTCAGTTTAGTTCATGGGCCACATTCAGCCCAATATAATCTCAAGTGGACCAGACCAGTAAAATAACAGTGAAAAAGTAAAATTACATTATGACAATGCTCACATTTACAAAGTATCCTTTAAAAAATGTGAATAATATAAACAACCTGAAATTAGTTAAGAAAAATAAGTGCAATTTTAACAATATTATGTCTTTACGCATGTGCATTACGACGTACAGATCACAGTGGATCTACAAATACACAAAACATGCAAAATATTGGTACAATTGCACTTACTTCTCCTAAGACATTTAATTTTGTTCAGGTTATTCAAATTTTTTGTGAAAGGATAGTTTCCAAATGTAAACATTTTCATGTAATTTTACTTGTCAAAAATTTGGAGTTGTTGTCCTTTATACTATAGATTATTATGATAATATTTTACTGGTCTGATTCACTTAAGGTCAAACTGTTCTGTATGTGACCCCTGAGATAAAATGATTTTGACATCCTTGACTGTTAATATGTACAGTCTAATTTTTGCATTTCACAAATTCATCCCAGGGGGTAGACTGGACCCTATGGTGGGCCGGTTTTGGCCCACGGGCCATATGTTTGACACCCCTGCTTTAACTCAATCGGCATCGAGGCTGGAAGCAGGCGACACAAAATAATAACGGCCATAAATGTGCAGCGAGCAGCCCTCATGTCCTGCTCTCCTCCGTCCACTCCAGAAGCCCACCACAGTTGGAGCACTTCAGCACCAGTCAGTTTTATAACATAGCGCTCGCTGCAGTGTGGGAGTGTGGAAGCTCTTGTGTAAACCGCCGTTTATTGCACTTGCTACGAGTGCGTCTTCACCTGGGGCAGCAGACGAAATGGAAAAGATGCTTGTGTGACGGTACGTCTGATAGAGCAGAGGATCACAGAGCTGCTCCCGATACGCTGTCTGGATGTAGTGAACAGCGTTAGATGTGGAGGATGATGGTATGGTCGCACAGTTCGGCCTCTCACACGGGTTACATAATCCCATCTGAGCAAACTCCAAATGTTTTGCATAATCGGAATAACCGTCTCTATTCAACTGTATAAAAACCCCTGGATGAAACTAGCAATAGTGTCATATTTCATTGCTTCATTTCGCTGATTTCTTTGTATATTTTAGTTATTCGTGTCAAATCTGCTCATGCGGCTGTTGTTTGCAAAGGACAAACAGAAATGCAGTTTTTATGAAGGTGTTTGAGTGTTCAGTGCCAATAAAGGCTTGCCTTCTTCATTAGGTCCATTATGTGTTGATAAATGAGACACTGTAAGGTTTATGTTACGCTAGTGGAATAAAAAAGACAAATCATTTATTGCATTAACTAAATAACTGATACATAACAAGTGAAAAAGTAAGCAGATCTCACTAATACAGTACCTCTGCCCCTCCTTCTCACCAACACCTTGCCGTGTCAGGGATTAATTTAGAATTTTAAATCAATAATTGTAAACTAGATTTAAAATTTTTTTTAAAAAAAATGTTTTTATGGGTAGTTCAGTCAAATCAAGACAAACATTATTCTGCCCAAGTCGTAACTTTCATTCCGGTCGCACTTTGTTTGACGAATCGGGTGAATAGCCTTTGAGAAATCGGTTGGACAAATAAAAAGTCCAAATATTGAAATTGAGCCTTTACACTGTGCACTTCACCTCTCCTAGTGGTAAAAAAAAAAAAAGGGTCGAATTTGGGGTCAATAGTCTTCAGGAAATTCCTTGTACAAAAAACTCAGACAGAATTCCTGATATTACTATATTATAGTAGAGTATATAGTATATAGGGATATAATTATAGTGATCAACAATACTTGCACAAGATAGTTATAGCCAATAATATCCCATCATACCAGTGGTCTAGTGTTCCATAAGTGATCCAAATTCAATACCTGAGAGGAAAATTTGGTGCAGTCCAAAGTGATACAGAGTTTAAAGATGAACCCAGACTGGAGAATTCATTGGTGACTCCACATCCCCCTCAAAACCCAGCAATAGAAGTAAGTTTAGGATTAACTGTGCGACATCTACTGGTCAATCACAGAGCCCCAACATCTGATCGACTAACTGAGGACCTGATAAATAATAATAATAATGCATTAGATTTCTATAGCGCTTTTCAAGTCACCCAAAGCGCTTTACATTATTGACTCTTACAGTCTCCCTCTGGTGGTGGTAAACTACGTTTGTACCTGGGGCAGGCTGACGGAAGCGTGGCTGCCAATTCGCGCCAAACGGCCCCTCCGACCACCACCAAACATTCATACACCGCTGTAAGTGGCACTGGAGGCAAGGTGGGTGAAGTGTCTTGCCCAAGGACACAACAGCTCATGACTCAGACAGAGCGGGATTCGAACCGCCAACCCTTCGGTTATTGGACGACCCGCTCTACCATCTGAGCCACGGCCGCCCCATAAAAGCATATGAACGGATCAGCTGTAGAATGTCAGCCAAAACCATTTCCTTCATTCACACCTTGATTTTTTTCCTCCAGTTTGTGTGACGTAAGTGACGGTTTCATCCAGATGTTTCTGAAATGAAAACCAGGCACTGAAGGGCTTCAGTCCAAACGTGGTGCTACTGTTGGTTCTACAGCAGGAAACTGTCACAACCAACAGCAGACAGTGAAAGATTCCAAACAACTCTGAGCCGAGCTGAATATGAGGCTTATTCGTCATCGCTCTTGATGTTCGTATACATAAATTTGACCAGTTAAGCTCATAGACTCTTCAGATTGTAAATTACACAATAAAAGGTACTGTCGCAAAATTGGAAAAACTGTGGGGGGTTTTTACGATCACATAACTCCAAACCCCGATGACCCGAAGAAATCCTGATCCAATACAGATTTGGAATCTGCCTGATTTAGTCCAGATCACATGTTTTTCCTCCAGTGCTGTTGTCCCGTGTTATCATGACAGATCTAAAAATACAGCTAAAAAGGCCAATTATTTTTACGTACTTATTGACTGCAGTATGGAGTCACTTTCACAGCATTTGACAAATGAGATGACGTTGTCCAAAAAGAGCATAGTCTTAATTTAATGTCCCTTAAAAATACACAGATTGGATCTTCTATATCTCCATGTGCAATCATTCTGTGAAACGCTGAAATATAGATATTAATGAAATACCGATTATTACTGTCAATATTAATATTTTCTGTCACTCCTCATCTCTGTCATGGCCATGTCAGATTCTAATCCAATGATGTCAAAGTCGTTTTAGCTCAGGGGCCCCATACAGACTAATGTGATCTCAAGTGGGTCAGAACAGTAAAATAATAACATAATAACCTACAAAAAAATTACAATTTCAAGTTTTTCTCTTTATTTTAGTGCAAAAAAGTCAAATTACATGAAACTGTTTACAAACTCTCCTTTAAAAAAATGTGAATAACACAAACAACTTGAAATTTCTTAAGAAAAATAAGTGCAGATTTAACATTATTCTGCCTCAGTTTATTATTTACACATGTGTATTACAACTTACAGATCAGTGGATCTACAAATACACACAACATTCAGTAACAGGCTGAATATTGGTACAATTGCACTTCTTTCTCTGAAGATGTTTTAAGTTGTTCATTTTTGTTCAGCTTATTTACATTTTTTGTGAAAGGATAGTTTGTAAATGTAAACTTTAAATTTATTTTTATTTTTTTACACCAATACAGAGACAAAAATTTGGAGTCGTCATCATTTATAGGTTATTATGATAGTATTTTACTGGCCTGATCCACTTGAGATTGAATTGGTCTGAATGTGGAACCAGAACTAAAATGATTTTGACATCCTTGATTGTTAATATAGTCAGTATAAAGACACCAAATTGCCCAGATTGGACCCTGATTGGACCAGTTTTGACACCTGTGTTCTAATTAATTCTACTTCCATCTCTGATACCAAACACACAAAAACACACAGTTATGGACCTGACAAGCATTGCATTTGTACTTAATAAATCCAACACTGCGGAATATTCTCTGTGTTGGTCAACAGTTGTCTTCCTGTCAAACTTCCTGACTCACGTCTTGTCCGAGCGTGTCCTGCGGCCGCGCGCCTCCTCACCCCTCTGGCCTATGACATGTGGCTGAAGGATTTTAGTAGGTCATTATTTATGGTGAGGGGATAAGCATATTGCCCTCATCTCATCTGCTATCATCTCCTCTGGGCAGACAGGAGCTGAGCCAACTAAAGCAGGGCGGCTTGCGAGCCTGCTGTTGACCTACTTACGCCGCCTAACCGAGTCACTCTTTGCTCATTCTCACTGTGGAAATAAAATTAGGAGTAATTACAAAGTTCCTGGCCTTGCGGTGTACTGCATAAGCTGCTCAGCTGCTTATTGGACTGAGCATCACTGCCACTTAAAAAGGACAAGGAAGGTTATTAGAAATCATCACACGCCCATGCTTCGCTCACAGGGTGTGAGAAATGTGAGGCTTTTGTAATAACATCAAAACAGAGGCGGCGATGTCACTCACATGACTGGAGTGCTGCTGCAGCCTAGAAATAACACTGGATTTCACAGTGTGTTGCTCAGTAGACAGAAAAGATGGACGCTTCGATTGGACACAGATTGGACACAGACATCCTGCTGCTGAGATTAAAGTAATAATCTGTGAGATCCGTGTTCTCAGTTTCTATAGTGACATATTTGGCACCGCTGGAAAAGCAATGACTAATTTTACATATATTTTGATGCAACAGGAACTGGTAAAGTGAGCTTCGGATGCAGAAAAGCTCGTCCACTCCTTTGTCTCCTCTACTCCACCACTGGGACGCCCTTCTCTATGGGATCCCCAGGAAACAGCAATCCATCCAAAACAGGAACAGGAACACATCATACTTATTCTCCACTAACTCCTCATCACCTCCAGAATTGACAGTAAGACGGCACTCATTACCTACCAGTGCATCCACGGAAACGACCCAGACCACCTTAACGACCTCCTCACCCCACACACATCCACCCAAAACCCCCCTCCCCCCCACAGGCTTTTCATGGCCCACCATGATGTCTCGTTTTACATGTAGTGTTTTATTTTTTTAGTATTTCTTTAAGGACTTTCTTTTTCTCTGTAGCACTTTGAGATTCCCTTGAATGAAAAGTGCTTTATAAATTACTAAATAATAAATAATGTTATTTTTATTACTATTATTGTTATTGTAGTTCAATGGTGTTCATTATGTCTTCAGTTTTCTATATGCACTTTTTTCTTTCTTTTGTTTAAGACATAGGTTTTCCTCCAAAAACATACCTTGACATGTTTCGGCGGTTACTTCCGCCTGTTCTTCCCAGCTGTGGGGGTGTCACTCACCTGTCCAGTGTAGGCGAAGTCCAAGGCGTGCTTCAGTCCGACGCCGGTCACCCCTTGCAGAGTCACTTCATCTGCCTCGCTCTCCACCATGCACAGGCTGAACATGGCCTGATGACACAAAACCACAGCACGGAGGTCAGCCGAGGGAACACCATTCAGTCTGTAACTACAAAATAAACGTCTCATTCTCATTTGAGTTAAAATAAGGACAGTCCAATAGAGACACTGTATTTTAAATTGATAGATAATCGAGGACAAAGATGGAAAAATCAATCCTGCTCCCAGTCTTTTACTGCTGCCTCTGATCATATAATATAAGTTGTTACAGCATTAAGAGGCTGAGACATGGGTTCTGTGTGTGTATGTGTGGAAAAACAGCACCATAATCAAAACCTGCCAGACACAATATCCTAGAGCCCTCCTTCATTGATTTGCCAGCCTTGGCCCCGGAGGTCAGCAGGAATAAACAGCACAATCAGTACTCTGTACGTGTTACACAACCTCTGTGTCTTTCTCTACCTCTGTCACGCACACAGAGCCACACGCAGACGTATGTGCACACGCTGGTCCATGTGAAATCAAAGCAGCGAGCACAGCGTCTGCAGTCGGGCCCTGCTGTGCGCGGGTCCAGCTCGGAGCTCGCTAATCAAAGGTATTGACCGGTTTCACACCGTGGGGGGATGACAGAGCTATCGATCAGAGCCGACCAGCAGAGCGCAGCCGAGGGGGAGCTAAGACTGAGTGGAGGGTAGTGGGTCAAATGTGGTTATGATGAAGGACAACTCTACCTGTCGACTTTGTCACAACCGACAACAAGGTTATACGGTCCATTAAGGAATGGTTTATATTTTTCTCTGGTTGGAGTGGGAAAGATGATGACTGCTGAAAGCTGCTGTAGAAATATCCATTTCCTGCGATTTCTTTTGCCTCGGGATAGTGATGTTGCTAATTTGTGATTTCATGTGTCCTTTTTCATCAGAGGAGCGCAGTGCACCAGTCGCTCGGTACTATCTGCACTCAGACACTGGTGTGTAACTTCATTACAAGCCTTCAAGACCTTCAGGCTGTCCAGTTAGCACAGCGCAACCTTTTATCACAAAGACATTCATTGCTACAAAAACTCACCCAATTCTCAGTGATTAAGAGCACACATTAACTTTCACCAGGCTCCGCTGGCCTGCTTTTGCTAACGGCCCTCTGCATTGTTACAGTGATATGCAGGACAGGGTCGACTTGAGGCCAGGCTGAGTTTTAACCAAAGCTTGCACATCTCTCCTCAGAGCTCAGCCTCGTTGATTCACCACTGTGCTAATTAAAAACCAACCGGTCCACTGAGCACAGGAAGGCCTGTGGCAGGACCTGGGGTGTCCTGGTGGCTGAGCTGTGGTCAGCGTGGGCTCGTGCATGAAGCAGAGGAAGTTGGACCGGGATACAGGCTGGGAGAACAAGGCTTCACCCAGGCTTTAATGTGTGTTTGCGTGCGAGTGGGGAGAGGGCATCCTGAGTGAGTGACTGCAGAGCTGTTCGCCTCCAGCGTGAATGGTCCTGACATTGGTGCGGCCGCCGAGGGAAGCCTGGTGGTGACTGATGGCTCCTTCGGTCCGGGATATAGATCCAGCGCAGAGACGCACTGAGCTTCACTGCAGTCCGTTCACATGATGCTGCAGTGGGACGCAGCGCTGCAGCTAGCATGCCTGTTGGCAGAATGTGGGTCTCTGTTTGGTGTGATCATACCAGGGATGACTTGTGACTCGCTGATGCATTCAGGGAAATGTTAGAATATCTGCTGGACTGGGTTTCAGGTCTGAGAATCAGGGGTTTTCTTTGCATTTTTTTGCATCTTTATAGACAGTTTGATCTCTCAGGTTCTGTTTTTTTATGGCACAAAAGGATATAATTATACGGATTTACATATTTGGAGAGGTAGAAAATATGTGTATGTTTGTGTGTAATATATCACAATAATTAAATCACATGACGAGCTGTAAATAAGTCACAAAACATGCTGAAATAGCCGTCATCACAAAAGGCCTAAAGACACAACAGGGCAGAGCTGGCTGTGCTCTTGTGTTGACGCTGGTGTGACCGATTTGTCCACATCTCCTCGAGCTGTCCGTGCGTCTTAGCAATATGACGATATTGGAAGAGTCAGGTGACATATTCAGGACAAGTCCCAGGTAAACAGCTCACGCTTGAAGGGGTATTTCATTACAATCACTCATGTCCACTGGGCATGATAATGTGTTATAATCACTGCTACGGCGTGTGTGCACGGGCGTTTGTCCGACCAAGTGTGAAACAAAGACGAACAGCAAGACAGAAAAGAAACGCAAAGCAACTTCTGAAGCTCCTCATCTCCTCAGTCAATTAACTAAATGAAACCCAGCGGTGGAGTCAGATGACAAACTGAAGATAATGTTGTTAAGCCCCGACAGTGGAACATGGGAGCAGGCAGACTTTTCTTGCATACAGTAAGCAGGCTGATCTAATAATCCAAGTACTGGAACAACAGAGATGCTCGGCTCAGCTGGGATTTGAAAAAGCGGCATTTAAAAATGGAGCCGGAGAACAAAAGGAGAACAAAACTGAGGAGGGCGAACAAAAGGAGAAGGAGAGTGTGACTCGCCCACCCTCAACTCTCTGTGGAGGGAAGTAAAAATAACCTTCACACACACACACACACACACACTCACATAGGATGAATAATCCTTAGGAAACTTGGACATATTTAATCTGCCTCTCATTTTCAAGAGGGATTAATTTCTTCTTCCTAATCTGCTCAGTGTCCCCAAATCAAATCTCATCGGTGCACTTTTCTGTTTGCAGCCCATCTGAGTAAATCTCCCGTCTGGCTGTCTGACAGCAGGAGTCTACCTAAAGCTACCTTTGTGGCTTAACCAGAATCACACTGAAGAGACCATGCAAAGGGGAACACTAGGGCCCCTTCCAGGTGGGCTTGTGAAGGATGATCTGCTGCACCACTTGTAATTTCCTCAAGATTTTAGAGCTTCATATCTTCAGCCATGTGTACATCTAAACCAGGGTTTTTACCTAATGAAAATGTTTAGGTTTAATTAAAAATCTGAATAACATGAACAACCTGAAATGTCTTAAGAAAATAAGTGCAATTTTAACAATATTATGCCTCAGTTTATCATTTACACATGTGCATTAGAACTTACAGATCACACTGGATCTACAAATACACAAAACATTTAGTAACAGGTGGAATATTGGTACAATTCCACTTAATTCTCTTAAGACATTTCAGGTTGTTAATATTTGTTCAGGTTATTCACATTTTTGGTAAAAGGACAGTTTGTAAATGTAAATATATTCATGTAATTTTACCATTTTACATTAACCCATCCATCCAGATCCATTCGGACCAGAACCTCACGCGGCAGGAACAGCTTCTTCCCCTTTGCTGTTAAACTCCTGAACTCTAAATAACACCAAATACACTGCAGTGTCACTTTATCCACCTGCTGATTGCACTGTTAATTACTTGCACTATCTGCACAGAACCATTACCGGTACCATTATAGTCTCACTCAAACCCACTGGTTTTGTCCACACTATATACTATATATTTTGAAACTTTATCTTACTTGTTTATTTATTCTATTCTATTTTTACTGCATGCTTCTTACTTACTCCATGTTCTATGTATGCACCAAACCACTGAAGCAAATTCCTAATAATGTGAACCCTGTTTACCTATAGCAATAAACACGATTTTGATTCTGATTCTAAAACAAAGAGGAAAAATTTGGAGTTGCCATTATTTATAGCTTATTATGATAGAATTTTACTGGTCTGACCCACTTTAGATCAAATTGGTCTGTATGTGGAACCTGAACTAAAATGATTTTGACACCCTTGACTATTAATATCTTCAGTGTCATTTTTACACTTCACAAATTCATCCCACAGGCCAGATTAGACCCTTTGGTGTGCCGGTTTTGGCCCACGGGCCATACGTTTGACACCTGTGATCTAAACTGAAGCTAATTGGGAAAATGCACTTTTCAAAATGTGGTTCCTCTAATATGGCGTGCCCTAATACTAAACTGAAAATGGGTGAAGTCACCTTGCATTAACACTCTGTGCTAATGAGGTTCTTTCAGGTGGGTCAGCAGGGGGATGAGACAGCAGGTTTAACAATCACAGCTGTAAAGAGGGTTACATAACTTCATATTGTCACCGCTGTCACATCAGCACCAAGCTCAATTGCCTGACTTCTTTTTATAGAAACGCACTATCACCCTGATAAGTTACTTTACATCAGTCTAACCGTGCTACAGTCCATACTACAAATCTGTCATCTTTTTAAACACCAACCTAAAGTATCTGGATGTTCCACCATAAATGGTCAAATGCAGGACTTTTTCCATCTTTTCTGCATATAATGCAGTATGTGACTCACCCGGAAGTAATCGCTGCACGCTGCCAGGACGGCTTTGTGGGCGTGGAACTTCTGCTCACCGGCCACCAGGGTGACGTCACACAGGAGGCCGTCCTTCCTCTGCTGGTTGAGGGCAGAAAGGACCGAGTCCTGGTGGGACTTGGACTGGCAGAGCCTCTGTCCTGTCAGCATCTCCCTACTGCTGCACATTCACACAAATACACACACGTACACATATGAAGACGTGGGTCTGGACAAAGCTCAGTGATAATGAAGGATGATTATTGTAATTCTTCTTCCACAGTTTGCGGTTTTGCTATTACTGGTGCTCACGCTCACTTCCACTACTACAGCACAACCACCACTGAACATTTTAACACACTAGCCTTCTTTCTGCCAAGACAAATGGACAATGATTCAGCCAAAAATTATTTTAAGCCATCAGCAGCATGGCTCAAAGGATGCTAATGTCACACTGTAGGATGGTTACAGTCCAGACTAAAATATCTCAGATCACTGGATGGTTTTCATGAAATCGTACACACGTTTTATGTGGAAAATATTTGTCCTAATGACTTTAGTGATCCATGATAGTATGGAGTTGGGCTGTACTTTATAAACTGTAGTTTAATACCTTGGACATGCATATGTTTTATACTTACTCCTATGCATACCTGCCCATGGACTGCAAATGGAAACCATTTAGTAGTGAAATGTTACAATGCATCTTTTCACTTATGAAATTATAAAACTGTTTTTGGTGCATGGTTCCTGCTAAATAAACTTAACCAAACTAAATGCTCAGCATCCACAATGCTAAAATGTGATGGTGAACATATTATATAATACAGGCCTATTATAATAGAGCAGACTGGGACTAGCATTTAGCTCTAAAAACTGCTAGCATGGATGTAAACAGACCACAAAAACAACAGTTCATTCATTAAGTAATCACTATTTGATCGTATTTATGTAATTTTACATTCATCCAACAGTCAGTAAAAATATAATTAAATTATTTCCTGGGGCATCCAGAACTAAATTAACCGTTTCTGTACTATTAGGACTAATTCTTTTAATAAAAATGACATTTACATTACACCCCATCCCTGAAACATGAGAACAGGTCTCTATCATCTCTGAGCGATGTTTTCCCGTTGAAACATGCATCTGTGATAGAAACTAGATTGTCCTCTCTTATCCTGTCCTCAGTCCCTCTCCACACATCAGCACAAAAACCATCTCTATCCAAATCCATCTCCGTCCACTTCCAGTCCAGGCCATCACTCTAAATGCTGCTGTCTGCCAGGAGGCCTGCTCTGTCACCTTCATGGTGATGGGTGGAACACAGAGGAAATAATGGGTGTGTGTGCACGTACGTGCTTTGGGCCAGAGGTGGAATGAATGATGAGTCAGGCAGTTTGTTTGGTAGTTAGATTCTGCTGGAGGGAAAGCCATGGGAGAGAAGACAAAACATCCAAACGCTGGATAAGAATGAAAGGAAATCAAAGACTTAAACCATCCAGATAGGGAGATGAGGGGTTGAGGGATGGATGTAAACCTCTGATTCCCTGATTGTGTAGATGATGAAGATGATGAATCCATTGAAATATAGGGACAAAAATGTCCCACAATAGCTTTCATCAGTATAAAGCTGCTGATTGCATTCTTATCATACATTTACAAGGGTACTTCAGTAGTTTAGTTTTGCATTTTGATACAGTAAGAGGACTCACAAGACACAAAGCCTTGACAGAAACGTCCTAAATGAAAGGAGGAACAAGACAAAGTAATATAAAAAGGACTATCGCATTGTTCATCATGGGATTTATTCACAATGAAAAATATGCCCTTATCTTCTGAGTGAGTTTCCCTTGTGTAAGCTCTATTACACGCTCTAAAAACATAGAAAACAACAATATTGAATGTGTTTCCTGTTTTAGAGAGGGTGTGCAGAGCTTGCACACTGGGAGCACCTTTAATGAATACCATATTGATCCTACAGAGATATCCCTCAGGTCAAAAAAAGGAATACAGTGGTTCTTTCAGTCCCACATGCTTGTGTCTAACTGAAACAGCTCTGAGTGTTTACCTGTGTTCATATGCAGTAAATACTTTGCCAAACTGTGCGGTTTTGACCACAGACCTTGAGCGTGTATGTATCCTATGAGGTCACGTACCTGAGGCTGGGTTCAGAAGGCATGCCCCTTGGGAAAGGATGAGGAGATGATGGTGGGGGTGAAGTAGAGGTGCTATGTGGCTCCTGAGGGCTGCAGTCTCCTCACTGGGCACATACATCAGCCTGATAGGACAGAACAGCACGTCAGCTTTACTCAGTCCATCCACTTGACCCGGCTACAGCGTGACAACCTCCTGTGTGAAGTGTGAAAGGATGCAACCACGCGTCCAGCTCAACGCCGACATCTCCCTTGTCTCAGCTTCGCCAGTTTTGACTTTGACGATCCACTTTTCCTTACAGGATACGCCGTTCTTTCAACCTTTTTGTGGAGAACTGCCACAGTGTGACAGCTACAGGCAGCTGTACTTCCGAACGAGGAATAGACACTTCTCAAAACAAGCTGGGAGTCCGAATTACACCGAGTCCTTCTGCTGTAGCTACAACCTTGACATAATGTGCTACACACCTGAATATGATCTCCCACCGTCTCCTGCAAAATAATACCCAGCAGCACAAGAGAGGAACAGAGGTCAGCGCAGAGGCAATCTGAAATCCAAGCTGCTCCGAGAAGACTGAAATACTACTCACTCTTTCACTCACAATCATTCGTCCCTTGTCTTCTCATATGGCTTTGTACAGAACAAATCTTGTTTATGTACTATAT